>JAFFZR010016858.1:2261-15279 GCA_018397195.1 Lethrus apterus | reverse complement strand
TTAAAAGTTCCTTGTTTAAGCGAAGCTTCTCATATTCGATTTTTCACAAGTATAATCCCATTGATGAGCAACTAAAAATCACTTCAACTTAACGCCTGTAAACGCGAACTCAAACTCACATTCTTGAGATGCTAGTCAATTTCAAAAAAAAAATTTTTTTGTTTTCAAATGGTGTTCTTTACTCCTTCTTTATTTCTTTTTTTCGATATTTTTTTTTTTGTTCAGCAGAGTGCACATCAACATGTATTATTTTTGTGGTTATTATTCATATGTTAGGTTTAGGTATAAATATATTGTATTAGTTTATATTGTTCAGCGTTAGGTATTAAAGCAGATTTGTATATCTGAATCTCGCCCTGTGGTTGCGTTATAAGTTTAGATGGCTTGTCTATTTATTTTTATTTATTTTTTTTTCTTGTCTATGTATTTTTCCTTATGGTTTATGTATTTTTGTTTATGTATTTTTGTATTTAACTTATTGTATTATATTCTTGTATATTCTTATAAGGCAATAAAGACACATTATTATTATTATATTATTATTATTATTATTACATGCCTGTACTGCTCGATTTTTGTCAGAATGTTATCCACTTTTTCTGTGATTGGTCGACCACTGTGAAGAACATCTTCAACATCGAAATTTCGAGCGAACGAAAGCGACTGAACCACCTTTTGGCAGTTGCTTTTGATAAATTATCTTGCCCATAAACAGCAGAAATTTTTCCACGGGCCTGCGCAGCATTTGTGCCTTTATCGAAATGAAATTGTAAAATGTAGCTCAGTTTTGCGGAAAGTTCATTCATTTTCATGGCGAAATACCTTACGTCTGAGAATAAGAAATCCAACCATTTTTGTACATCTACTAGCTTCAAATAACGTCGGCTTGCCCAGCTACGACTCATATACCCTGAGATTTAGTACACTAATATTATCTCCTGAGCAAAAGGCTCAATACTTTTTAGACTACCTATTATATGCCATATCAAATTATCTACAATAACAGAAATATGTAAGGTAACATAAAACAGTATAATATAATAAAATAAAAATTCCGAGAGAAGTCGTAGAATAAGTGAAAAGAAGGAAAAATGTTAATAACATTAAAGTGAAAGGTAGAGTGACAAGAGGGAAAGAAAAAGAACATTGGTCGTTTTGTTTGACCAATGTTCACATTTTTTCATGAATGCGGCATTTTTTACTTTTCTTATTTCGAAGGCAGTATACGATATTTGGCTGTTGCTGATGGTGGAAAATGGCTTACTTTACTAAATGGTTTAAATATACATATGTCTAATAATACATTTTATTATATTTTATGGCTCCACCATTTCCAATGGGAGAAAAATAGCGAATAATATGGCGTGCTGGCTGAGTCGTCGTAGTTTTCCAGGCTTTATGCGGGTACAATATTTCATCGCCATTAATTAATCGGGGTGTTAGAATATTTCTATTGGTGCGCGAATTTTATGGCTGTAAATGGCTGCAAGGTCGGATACCCTTCATGCTCTATAATAAGCGAGGCGGCCGCGAAACCTACAGAGTGTTTTTTGGCAAGGCGATCGATGGTGCGAAATGACGATTAGATGCGTTTGGTTTTTTAGTATTGTGAAAATAGATGTATGTGCCGGCCGTAAGAAGAAAAAATATTTGTTTAAAAAATTTCAATTGAAAAATAATTAATAATCACGGATACATAATTCAATAGAATTTACTTGTCAAATTGAAAAAAATTGTGTCTATACTTTAATACAGACCATTAACATCGTTATTTATGGTATCCCAGTCAAAATTGCGTTACGTATTTCGTATAATTTGTCAGACTTGAGACTTCAGAAAAAAGTCTATACGTCAAAATGCAAAATCCAAAGAAATGCAACGTCGAAGATTTATCTTGTGTAATTTTTTACCTTTTTAAAATCAACTTTAAAGTAAGTAAAAGGTTTTATCTGAAAGGACCGAAGTACCTCTGTAACGTATAAAAATGGTGTGAATGTAGAAGGCGTAAAAAGGGACGCAATTCCAGGCGAAGAAGGTTGGTTTTTAGTATGGTAGATTGACAAATCAGAGCCCCTACAGAAAAAGGTCATCGCGAGCGCCACTCTGTGAATAACAAACGACGCCACTCCGAGCGACACGACACGACGTTAGTCGAGTCGCACTTATATAGTTTCCATTTTGTGAGGGCGATATTCGGATTTTTCGCAAGGATTCCGGATTAGATGTGTAGATTTTGGTGCCCAGAATGTTGTACTTACAGAAGACATATTACGATCATGTCTGCCATAAAGACTTTTATATGGAATATAAAAATTTGTATTCACTTCTGCTGGGAAGTGTGAATGGATACATAAAATGTTAGTTTTATTCTATATCCAGAATGTAAAATTTCAATTTCTAAATCGATTAAAAAGTAAATTCAACATTCTTATTTAGTTCTGCCAACGGATGTAAGAAAATACATATAAAAATATTTTAATACAAGTTAATGACATTTTATTTGCAATTAAATTTTAAAACGAGTGAATTAGTTTTAGGCACATAAATAAATATTAATTGTAAGTATTTTCTGGTATAAACAAAATTATAAAAATATAGATCTAGACTGATTTTTGGAGTTAGTACTAGTTTATTACGAAATATCCATATTGAGTCAAAAAGTAACAAGTTTTATATCACAACAATAATTATGGCTGTTGACAAAATAATACAACGATAATTGCATAGTGATCTCTTTAATATACTATATTAATAAAATAAATTATAAAACTAAACAATATGATTAACTTAACAATAATTTAGAAATCAATGAAGCGGGCGGTATACAAAATAAATTGGATCATAAATATTTATTTAAATAAATATCAATACCAGTAGTGAAGTAATCATAATATTAAACATGAATATCAATAAATCATCAATAAATTAAGTTATAATCACGTTGAAAAATTATCAAACTAAAAATGTATTTGGGTTTCTGGCGAATGAATTGGATTTTAATTAATTTATTCACCTCGATTCTAATATGAATTGTTTGCAATTAATCGAACGATTTTTTTTAAGTCTTCAAATTAATTCGCTGCGCTTTTTATGAATAATCGAAACACGCTCCTATTTAAAGCACTTTATTAAGATACTTTCGAATTCAACTTGTCCTCAAGAGCCGACCGACATTAATTGCATATTATTGCCAATTGGTACATGGCTAACGAGCTTTTTTCTCGCAAATTCCTTCAGTTTTTATTACATGAATGCCATTTAAATATATAAATTATGACCATAATATGTTAACTTTGCTACTAACTGAACTGATTTATAATATGTTTCTTTAAGTTTACGCAATTAAAGATTCCGTTTTTAAATCGAGGAGCTTCATTCATCGAATATCATCCATGCATCGTTCATTCGACGAGTGTCTTTAATGCTGAAAACCGGTGCATAAGTGGAGCGTTTGAAAGTATGTTTCAACATAATTCTTTCGTAAACGCGATAGAATATTGATGATGTTCTATCCGCATCTAAGTGCGTAATCCATTCCCGAAGTAAGTTTCATGTGCCACATAAATATAAACATCAAGACTGACTGCTGCCAGCAAAAAGGTGCTAAATTGACGGAAGTTGCGAATAAATTGCACGAAAGATCATTCGGATGATACAGCTCGCGGAAAGCTTATTAAATGAAGTGGTAGCCACTTAATATCTTTAATTTTATACAACAATAATTTTATTTGAAAGCTGGCTAAAAGGAATTAAATAATTTCTGACATCAAATTCATAGAAATATTGGCGAATCATTTTTTGAAAATTTAAGAGCTTTGGGCACCGCCGATGCTTGTGTTTGCAGGTCTTGCCCCTTATCGAAAACATCAGACATACGTAACGATGTGTATTCTTTCATGTGCAGCCTAAATCTAAAATAATATAATTGGAAAAATAATGTTAGGGTCTTGGTATATCTTCTTTAATTGTTTGAAGGATTGAGTACGTTTGTTTTACCCCTAGTGTGCCGAATTTTTAACATTCAAAACTTATTCAAGTTCCATTTATGCCTACATAATGTTAATAATTTTTGTTTACATTTCTTACACATATAAAATGTTACTGAATACGAATTTATTTCTGGAATTAATTATTTCTCGAATGTAAAGATTTCCGGATATCGTTTCCTACATTTTCATTGTAAGCTTTTTAAACACTAGAAAAACGTGTTAAAACTAATTAAAAAACTAATTAATATTTTGTATAATGCCTGCCCATTATTTTCAATACACTCTCATAATCAGTTGGTCTAAAATTCTCCAATATAGCATTAACATGTTTAGTCGATTGCCTGACGTTTCTTTCTCGCAACTCCAAATTTTTCTAAATCTTCCCGCACCTTGCCATAGAAGAGGTAGAGGTAAGAGAGAAATCCAACCCCAGTACTCAGCTGAAATTCGGCAGCTTGATAAATTTGCTTCTACGTTTTCGACATTGTAGCGCGTGCTTTTCCGCCGTAGTACACTGGGTGCATCCTGAGAAGACGAGAGGTTTTTCGTCGGAGAAAATAATTCCAGTTCCGCACTAAATTTTCTCGCCAGAAATTTAGCCTTAGCTTGTTCTTCTGTCAATTGTGGTTTCACAGCAGTCAATCGCCAACCACTCAACCTTCTCCTCATTACTAAAGAGTTACTAAAGTTATTAAGAGCAATTTAGATTGAATTTCTCCCTTATTTTCACCGATTAAGTAAATGGGATTTCTGTTCGTTGCACTTGTTGCTTCTGAAAATATCATTATAACAACTTGAATTTGTCCTTAGTAATAAGTTCTTTAATAAATACAAATCTATAGCAAAATTTAACTCATATATCCTACGCTTTGTAAAATATTTTGACGATTAAAAACGTTTATTGTTGCCTCGGATAGGTGGTCCACCAACATTATTCTTACTGCGATTCTTACCAAACAAATTTAAAGGTTTTGAATTATTTGTGATTATTGATTAACTTTAAAAAGTTTCAGAAAAAAGTATACACGTCATAAAAGTGTCTTTATAAGGACTCGGCCCGACAGCTTCGTATTTTAAACAGGCGTCTCATCCTGCAGTGCGTCCCTTTCCTCACTTCTTATGTAGTATACTATTATTACGTAAACGATAATACGTTGTTTTTACATTTTTTACATCATTTATATTAAATATTAATGATTAAATATTTTTAGAAGAAATGTCTCTTTATGTTATAATTCATTTATCTTACAAACCAACGGACTACGCAAAGCGGTTTAATTAAAAAAATAATAGATTTTAACATTTTCTTTTTTAATTGTGTTAAATAATCATCAACTACAAACTTCTAAATTTTATATTATAAACGAGTGCACCTATGAATCGATTAAGGCAGGCATCTTTTATTATTTTTCGAAAATATACGCATACATATTCAAGTAGACATAGTTTATTTATATTGTGATAACAAATAACACGCTGTACAAATAAAAATCAATTTGAATATTTCTTCGAAGAATTTTCCACAGCAGGTACATTTTGTTGCGGTGTCGACAGGCTTACTCTTTTAAAGAAGCCTCAAGCCTACAGACTATTTGGCCTATGACATGATTTTCGATTTGGGCTGTACCTATAATACGCCGTAACGTCGGTCGAGTTCTTGAATCCGATTAAAACTAAGAATTTCGTAGCAGCAACAATGTATGTATTAGGTATTATCGGTTTCGATAATTCTAAAAGAGCGTCTTGAAGTTCGTCAGCGTCTGAAAGTAAAATGCGTAACCAGAACTGTGTAGTTCTGATATTTAATTTTTAATCTAACATTATTTGCATACATATTAAATAATAAAACAAGAAAGAATAAAAAGAAATATTTATCACAAACATTGTTAACAATTACTTAATTATAGGAAACTTTAATTACAAACAAAAGAAAAATAATATACAAACAACTTTCACGAAAAATACCACGAAGAATAAAGAGCTGCGAAACAAAAATTATGTATTTGTAATAACAAAATTGCATATACTTACACATTGAATTTATCGTGGTGGATTCCTAATTTCTAATCCTTTTGGATATCTATTATGGCATCAGAGCTTGTACCTAAAAGAAATATTCTTCATGAATAAAATGACCACAATAATCATCAAGCAAATGTTTTTTTTTTTTCAAATTCAGCCAGTGATAGTGATTCTTTTTCGAGCCCATATCGAGTGTTCTCGTTGCTACTAAATGTATCATATACCAGGGATTTCACCGCTTTTACACACGATGTTGTTTTTCTCATTTTTACATATCCGCCCGGGCATTTCCATGCTCCTTTTATAGCCCTCGACAATTATTCTGCCTCCATACCTGTTGACGGTCCGTTCCATTTTTGAAAATATCAGTTTTTTCGGGCGCAAATGCAACAGTATTTGTTCCTTATACCAACGAACGGAATCTTATTTGTTCTTTGACCGATAAAAGACCTATAAAAGAACTGTATGAAAACATTTGTGAAATGTTGAAGAAATAATATGGAACTTACTCTTACTTACTCTTTCTCCACACATTCCACAACTGAACAAAAATGAACTTTGTAGTCCGTGACTTTCTTCAGTTATGAAATGCATATTCTACAACACAAAATAACGAATGAATTCTATTATCTTTATGAACTTACAGGAATGTCTTGATTTGTTAACGTAATATAAGTTTTAAATTGACTTACCTGGTTTGGGCATTCTTTCGACTTCGCCTTTTTGTCGATATGTAAAGTTTCCTTCTTCCTAATGGCACTTATGCGCCCCATTGACGGGTTGAAACTCTGCTTATTGATATGTTATATTAGGCAAATAGCAGCTAGCGCGCTCAAGACGTGTTGAATCTCCGAGAACAGCTAAAGAGTTACTGATGTCTGAGTATTTTAACAAACTTCCCTTGTATTAATGACTCTAATTTTTTAGACAACTATTTCAGTTATTTCCGAAATAAATATATATTTTGTATCCCGTGAATTGTTGAGCCAATGTTTCTTTTGATTTTTTTTCTTCTAGTTTTAACTTGCTTCTGTTTAATTGATTAGTGTATCCTAATTGCATAATAGTTTCTATTTCTTTATTATACCATAATCCTCTGTGTAAAAATAAAGTGAGTATGTTGTCGGGCTTTGTTACATAATTTTAATGCGACAGGGTTAGCAGG
Organism: Lethrus apterus; assembly: GCA_018397195.1. Lineage (NCBI taxonomy): Eukaryota > Metazoa > Arthropoda > Insecta > Coleoptera > Geotrupidae > Lethrus > Lethrus apterus. The sequence goes on along the minus strand of JAFFZR010016858.1, from coordinate 8,103 downwards.
CCTACTCCGCGCAGTCCTATTTTGCCTTGTTGGCATATTGTTTCATATGATTTAACTGCCGCCAGGTAGCAGCATAGTCTAGTACCAAAGAGAATATTTTGCTATTTTACTAATTAAAAATCGCATTCAAGTTCAATAATGTTGAAAGTATATCTATTTTTTTTATTAGGGTTTCGTGGAAAGTCAAAATAAATGTAGTTCGGCTTTTACTAAAAATGTTAAAATCGAAAATATTTTTATACAATTATCCGAGATACTTTCCACCAACAAGCAAATAATTAGGAATAGAATGTTGAAAACCATTCAAAAATATCAAGTAATAAGCTACTAATTAAAATAAAGATTGGACCGCCGTTTTTGCGGATTTGGGTTAAGGTCGGCTATCACCTGTTGAACTGGCGAGACATATTTCACAATGACCCTGTGTATATCTCCAATTCTCTTGGGATAGTTTAAATTTTTTTTTTCTTCTGACGCCATCATTTCCTTTATGGAAAAATAATTGTTACTAGACAAGAATTCTTTTTCTTAACTAACTTATAAATTACACCCCCCACCCCCAAATATTTACAATAATATTATTTACAATTTCTAAAAATAATGTCATTTAAATTAAAATTCCCCAAATTCAAATTATTGGTGTCTTTGACTATCCGTCGTGCGTCCTAGCTTGCCAACGACATAGAACATGTCAACCATAGAAAATATAACAAGATAGAAAGTCCACTTGGATTGGCCAACTGAAACCTTATCCTTGTTCCAAACCATTGGTACACTCCAAAATGGTAGAGGCGCTGATACATCATGTATCATCGTTTTTTATCTTTACGTAGACTTCTGAGAAAACTATATATGACGAATTAAAGAATTGTACTGATTATAATATCGTTGTCATGGATACAATAAAAAAAAAATTGAAATTTATGACATATTTAAATAAGTTTTCATGTCTATTCTTAATATCGTTCCTTTTTATGTTAAGTTATTTGTCTACAAACAAGAAACGAACAGCACAAACGGAAATATATGGAGCAGAGGAAAATTGTGAACAATTTTTGTAGAACTAAAAAAGACAACAAATTAATAGAGTTCTTGAAGGAAAGGAGAGAAGAGAAATAGCAGAAACAGCACTTCCGATATTTAAACAACCTAAAAAAGTTTATTTAAAACGGATTAGAAAGTAAATTTTCTTTGTTTATAACACCTTGGCACAGCGGAAGGTGCAGATTAATTTCTCTCCGCACTTAAACTCAATAATTTGAGAGATGAAGTACTGAAAGGAACGTTGGAAAACTTGTTATCAAAAGTATTGCAAGTGGATGTTAAAATGAAAAGTGCTCAAAAAAAATAGGAGAGAATGTGTGTTTGATAGAAATATAAAGTCTTACGGACAAAATCGACATTTTAAAGATCAAAAGTAAATGAAGGAGTCTTCAACAAAAGATCTTCATTGATTCAGATCTTACGACAAAAAAATAAGGAATCCAAAAAAAAACAAGAAAAATAGCAAAGGAGGAAAGAGGAAAAGTAAACAAGACAAAAATAGGATATAAAAAGCTGATAATAAATGGAGTATGCCGGAAATGGAACGATGGCTTAGAGCAATTACAAGACAAAAAACTGGCAAAAAACACAGAAACAACCAGACGACGATCCCAGCAAAGGACAAGGAAGATGCATATGATAATTATGATAAAAAAGCAAGAACAATAATGAAGTAATAAATATAGGAACTAAGAATTTACAAGGAATATAAGAAAAAACTAACCATAAGGAAAATACTGAAAAAGAAGGTTTGGATGGACAAAAAATGTATGGAAGAAATAAACAGAAAAAGAAATTTGCGCGGAAAATATCTACAAACGGAAATATATGGAGCAGACGAAAATTGTGAACAATTAATTTTTTATAGATGTAACATCATTATATTATGTTCACAATAAACTTTTCACGTGTAAGTGTTATTTGAATTTTGACAAATTAGATTACTAAACTCTTACTAATAATCTATTGTGATGATTTTTAAAACGAAATATTATTGATACGGATAATTTAAAATACATATATTTGAAATGTATTTAAATTAAATCGAAGCAAGCTTTGATATTTTAATATTCTCCAAAGCGTGCAGATGGAGCCATTAAAGTTTATAGCATTTGATTTGTTAGAAAGAGTCCATTCTATCCAGTACGTTATATTATCTTTCGTAACTATGTAACTTATGTAATTAGACCAATGTTTCTTGGGTTAAAATGGCACTGCATATTATCGTGAAAATAAAAACCAATACTTTACACTATTTTAATTGAAAAGCATTACCATTTTGACAATATCTGAGTTGAGCAAATAATGTTGACAATCAAATGAATGTATTAGCTTTTCAGTGAACTTTTAATCCAATTTGTGGCTTCGTATCGAAATTGTTTTATATTGATTATCAAATGTAGGTACACTGCTCGTCTTTTTATATGCTACAAGCTCGGTTTACGACACGACGTAACCGAGCGACTGGAGTATTACTGGTTGCCTGCATTTGCTTTCATTGAATATTTCTTCATCCGAACCGAACAGTTATACAGAGCGTTCTACAAAACGGGCCCAAGACTATAGCGACTTCAATTGTGATTTAATCATAAACAAACCGTATATATTATTAAATGGGACAGTCTTAGCTACAACTTGGCCAAAAAACTCTTTATTAAACACCTCCATTTATTTGTTATGACGTCATCGCTATTTTTTTAACAACAACAAATTAATCCAACTAATCCATGATACGGCAAAATTTTACTAAGAAAAGTCGTTCATAATAAGAAATTGTGGCCCTCTACAGATTTCAGAAAGATCTATCTACTTTGATCAAACCGTGATTAAACAAAATAAGACGGTTTGATCAAAGTAGGTAGATCTTTATGAAATTTTGTATAGGGCTACAATTTCTTATTATGAACGACTTTTCTCATTACAAGTAAAAGTTGTTTGGAGTCAAGTACTCTACACCATGAAGTTATTCTAAAACATACAGAGTGTTTAGTTTTTCCTGCACGTTATACAACTGTGTTATTTTAAACGGAACAGCCTGTATATTGTCGCAATTTCAGATTCCTCGTTAAAAAATAGGGAAAGTTCATACTAAAGACACCGTACTAAAATTGAGTGATTTTCGAGATATTCCACTTTTAGGAAAAAAAATTAATTTTAATTTAGGTAGTTCTCCAAGTTCTCTTTGAAAATTAATAACGTTTTTATTAACGATCATTTCGTATCGATTCTTTGGCATAATACTAACAATGCTTCAAGTTAAACGGCCAATACCAAATATCCTCGTTATATTATACAGGTTGTTTCAAAATTGAAAATGAATTTTAGCATCTTTAAAAGGCTAAAATTCGTTTTTTTTTTAGATGGAACACCTGTGTATTTGTATGCTATTTGATTAAGTTTTAAGTTCTTTTTCGATCGCGTATAACATTCCTGTAGCTAAAGTTAATTATTTACCAGTTATAGGTAATTCAGTATCCAAAAACCTGTATTAGGCAAAATAAGATAGGTATATGATAGTAACTTTAGAATTTTAAATAAACTACAGGAAGCAAATCATATTCGAATACTTACCATTCCTAAATAAATCTACTTCAGAAGGTATTACGTCAATGGGATAACTATATATCTTATTTTGTCTAATACACGTTTTAGGATACTGAATTACCCATAACTCAAAAAGAATTAATTTTAGCTATAGGGAATGTTATACGCGATCGAAAAAGAACTTAAAACTTGATCAAATGGTATAAAAATATACAGGCTGTTCCATTTGAAAAAAACGAGTTTTAGCCTTTTAAAAATGCTACAATTCATTTTCAATTTTGAAACACCCTGTATAATATAACGAGGATATTTGGTATAGACTGTTTAACTTGAAGCATTGTTACCATTATGCCAAAGAATCGTTACAAAATAATCGTTAATTTATTAAACATTATTAATTTTTATAGAGAACTACCTAAATTAATTTGTTTTACCTAAAAGTGGAATATCTCGAAAACCGCTCAATTTCAGTATGGGCTCTGTAGTATAAACTTTCCCTATTTTGTTTCGGGGAATCGGAAAATGCGACGATATACAGGCTGTTCCATTTAAAATAACAAAGTTGTATAACGTACAGGCAAAACTAAACAACCTGTATATTTCGGAATAATTTTATGGTGTAGAGTACTCGACTCCAAACAACGTTCATTTGAAACATTTTTTTATAAAGTGAATAGGTAATACGTAATAGACCGACCCCAGATAGTTGGCACACCCGGTATATAGACACTGTTTCCGTTTTCTTCGATATTCTAGAAATTGAAAAACATTTTAAAGCAAAAAGAACATGCTACCAATCTGCAACAACAATATTTGTGTAATTTGGATATTTTGTTTTGAAATTATGTTTATTGAAAAATGTAGGTTAAATATTATTATTCTTTGAACTCTTTAATTTTAACATCATTGTTTATTTATTTGTTTATACAGCGCGCGTCAAGAGTAACGCATAAATTCATTTATAGCTAACATAAATGTTTTACAGAAAAATCCTTCAAGGGGTATAGCGATTTTGTAAAAAAGTCATTATGCGACGGTAAAATTTTCTTTTGCGACTTCATTTTTATGGCCTACTGGGTTCCACTTTTTTCTTAAATGACAACATCAAAAAGTTCTCTTTTTGACAACATAACATGTTGTACGGGTTTTATAACAAAATTTAAAAAATATTTGCCCTCATCATGATAAATCATAAAAAAAATTGAAACAAACAATCATGTTCTCGCCTGTCACCTAGGCAGATTTACTTGTCATTTGATGAAAAGTTTAAATTCACATCAAATCATCATGTGTTTGAGCGAAACAGAACGTAACGAAATTTTGATGATGATTGGGTAAGAACCCAGCAACAAGTTTGTGCTCTTTTTAATCAAGAGCATCCAGAACGACCCCGATAACACAATCGACTGCGAGCAGAATTGAAAAAAAGTTTAGGGAGACGGGGTCTGTGAAAGATGCACCAAAATCTGGGCGAAGAAAAGCTGCCGATTCTTTTGGAACTGGAGGATAATCCTCATTTTTCGTCAAACGATCTTGGCCTAAATTATGATATTAGGCAATCATCTGCCCTAAGACTTTTAAGACGTGAAAAGTATCATCCTTACAAGATTCTGTTGGTTCAAGAATTGTCAGCGGATGAATCTAATCGACGGACGGAATTTTGCGAAATTATGATGAACATTTGCCAGGAACATCCAGAATTCGTAGAAAAATTTTTATTCTCTACACTTTATCTCAACGGAACAGTTAATGGACAAAATTGTCGTTACTGGGCAAGAAATGATCCACACTGGACGCAAGAAGGTCATTCTCAACACCCGCAAAAACTTAATGTATGGGCAGGAATTATTGGTGATCACATTGTTGGGCCTTATTTCTTCGATGGTAACCTTACTGGTGACATTTGCCTAGGCTTTCTTCGAAACACTCTCCTTCCCACTTTAGTCGAACTATTCCCCAATAACTTGGAACCAGGTTTATCCAATAATGAGATTTGGTTTCAACAAGACGGCGCTCCCCCGCATTATGCTGCCAATGTACGGGCAAACCTACATGAAATTTTTCCAAACAGATGGATTGGTAGACGGGGAGCTAAAAAGTGGCGTCCTAGGTCATCACACCGTTAGACTACTTTTTGTGGGGATATTTAAAAAGCAAAGTGCGTCCTCAAAATTTAGATGATCTAAAAGAGCGTATTAGAAGAGAAATTAGGGAAATAACACCAGCTGTCCTGTACAATATCCGACAAGACAAG
>JAFFZR010016857.1:0-14178 GCA_018397195.1 Lethrus apterus | reverse complement strand
TGAAACAGGTGAATTTTCTATGCGAGAATGTTTTGCCCCAAAATTTTGAAATAGCAAGGGGTATATAGTAGGTTTGGAGCATTTCGCTTTTTGTTAGTTACAGACCCGGTAAAAAAATGAAAAAAGGTTGAATTCAAATACACCCGTAAAGCTCATCGATTGCTCTTTCAAATGACAGGTTTGAAAATACCACTTTCCATTTAAAAATTTTATGATGAACTTGTTGTTTGTTGTATTTTTTTGTGTTAAAGCCGTATCTCGAAAACCAATGAGTATTGGGCTTCAGTGTATTAGATTTTTTTTTTATGATCTCCACTATCACCTACCAAAGTGTGTAAGGTTTATTTATTAACATCCTTTATAAACACATAATTGTGGAATTCCATATTCAGAACATATACAGGCTACCCAGGGATGGGGTTACAAAGGGGAAAAACTTTTTTAATATGCATTTTACAGAAAAAAGTTATTCTTTATAAAAACTTCTGCTTTCCTCAAAACGCCGAAAAACATATTGGATTTGACTACGGACATACAAGTACTTATAAATTCAAGATTATTGCAGCTGATACTTTTACTTTTCAACTAAACAACAATCAGTTTTTGTAATACACAACTATATAAGTACTATTGGTTATTTTACGTTTATAAAAAATACCACTTGATTCATAAGTTTTAATGATAAGATAATATCGTCGTCAATTTCCAGGAAAATGGATTGGAATGGCCTAGTTGACTGGCCTGCTAGGTCATCTGACACCAATGGATTTTTTTTTGTGGGGAGCGTTAAGAGAAAAAGTGTTTGCTCATGATGTAGAACAAAACTTAGATCAATTAAAACAAGCAATAAGGGATGCGGTGAATGAGATTAATGTGCCTGCAACGATACGCAAAGTTTACAATGAATTTATTAAAAGAGCTGTTAATGTATACAAGTTGGAAGCAGCTATATTGAATAATGGTTGTTAGATTTGTTTTAAGTTAACAATTAATACTTATTTCCTTGTCTATTACAAAAACTGATTGTTGTTTAATTGAAAAATAAAAGTATCAGCTGCAATAATATTAAATTTATAAGTAAGTGTATGTCTGTAGTCAAATCCAAATATGTTTTTCGACGTTTTGAGGAAAGCAGAATTTTTTTATAAAGAATAACTTTTTTTTGTAAAACGCACATTAAAAAAAGATTTTCTCCTTTGTAACCCATCCCGGGACAACCTGTATAACTATGTATTCTGGGGTGGATTTCTCTAAATTCAGTGCCCTCTTTATTACTCTTTGTTGCGCTCTCTCCAGGCACTTGAATCCCTTCACCCCCCAGATTTCCACTCCATACATCAACACGCTCCGCACGCAGCTGCCCCATACTCCCATCACTTCTTCCAAATTTCCATTTCTCTTATCCTATTGTATTTTCCTCAGACCCTCTTCCGCCCTCCTTGCCTTGCTACATACGTACTTAACATGTTTCTCGTACCTGCCACTTGCACACATCACACATCCCAAATATATCCATTCCCTCACCTCTTATAACTCTTTCTCTTTCCACTCTATTTTCATCTACCTCCCCCTTTCTTGAACACCATTGTCTTTGTTACGTTTAGTTCTAATCGTCTCCTATTCAGGTATCTCTCTAACCTTTTCACCATTGCTCTCATCCCCTGTTCATCTTCCGCCAGTAATACAAGGTCATCCGCGAAGGCTAGATACCATATCTTCGCTTTTCCCAGCTTGACTCCTCCGTCTTGCCCTTTCTTCAATACTTCTTCCAATTCCGAAATATATATATTAAACATCTGGGGACTCAATGGGCATCCCTGCCTTAGCCCCTCCTCTTCTCAAACTCCTCTGATCTTTTCTCCCTCACCTTTACCCGGCATCTTGTTTGCTGGTAGAGCCTCCTTATTCTGCTTATTAGCCCCGCGTCTACTCCCTTCCTCCTCATCACCTCCTCTAGTTCCTTTCTGTCTACCTTGTCAAAGGCCGCCTTCAAGTCCACATATAGCGCATACATCTTCCCTCCTTTCCTCTCCGTCTCCCTCCCTGCCAGGTAGTTCAGTATATATGTATGATATCCCTGGTTCCTCTCTCTTTTCTGAACCCGGCTTGTCCCTCTGATAGGATATTCTTCTCCTCCACCTCTTTCTCCAGCCTCTCCCCTAGTATCCCTGCATATATCTTATATGCTGCGTCCATTAGAGTTATTCCCCTGTAATTTTTCGGTTTCCTCTTGTCCCCCTTCTTCCATATCGGTACCACCAATCCTAGACTCCATCCACTTGGTGTCTCCTTCCTTCCACTCCATATTTCATTCATTACGTATCTCAGCCTTCTTTTGCAACCCTCCGTGACATACATCCATCCTTCGTTCCCTACTTCATCTTCCCCTACTGCCTTGCCCTTCTTCATCTTAACTATTACCCTCTGTATCTCTTCGTAGCTTATCTCCCTATCCGCCTCTCTTCCACCTTGCCCCTCTCCCCAGTTTCCCATTTCGTATACTTCCCCCCTTTCCTGTCCCGTCAATAGATCCTTGAAGTAATCTTTCCATACATTCAGTTCTATTTCTTTCTCTGCCCCAGTTCTCTTCTCCTTCCTCTTCCTGATGTATTCCCATATTTCCATCTCACTTTTTAATGTCTTCACTAACTCCTTCTCTCTTCTCTCCCAGCTCCTCTTTTTCTGTTCGCACATTTCTTTGTATCCTTTCTTTTCCTTGTCATAGTCCTTCCAGTCTCCCCCCCCCTTTCCTTGTACCTCCTCATCTTCTCTCTTAATTTTCGTTTCTCCCTTATGCATGCGGTATCAAACCAAGAGCCTTCTCTTCTCATTCCCCCTACTACTTTTCCCTGCCTTTGTTAACTCTCCCATGTCCTCTATCCTTGCCCACTCTACTTCTTCCAATCTCTCCCTGTATCCCTTTATCGCTCGTTGGTTCCAGATCGTTATCTTCCTTGTTTCCATACTTCTCCATTCTTTTTCCTTTTCCTTTTCACTGTTCGCTCCTATGCTTATCTCCAGGGGAAGGTGGTCCGTTCCTGTTCGTACCCCTATCTTGAACCCAGTCAGTTCGTATTGGCTTGTTCATTTACTATTGCATAGTTACCACCGACCTCCCCTGTGGCCCCACGTACGTGAACTCACCTTGTTCGTCCCCTTTGGCCCATCCATTCGCTATGTCCCAGTTCCCTTCTTCCACCCACTGTTGCAGAATTCTCCCTTCCGCGTTTTCTACTTTATCCTTGGATTTCCTTCCTATCCTGTCCTGTTGTCCTCTCCATCCTTCTAAACTTCCCTTGGTCCCCATCCTGGCGTTCCAATCACCCACCACCATCGTTGCCCCTTGCCATCCTTCTAGGATTCTATCCACCTCCTCTATAATTCTCTTTATGTTGTTATTGCTATAAATCACCACGAACTTCCATCTTTTTTCTTCCAGCCTCACATCCTCACTTGTACACCGTATTGTCTGCTCTCCTCCCCCTCTACTTCTTCCAGTCCTAATATCACCCCCGTTCTTATTCCCCCTTTCGCTCTTCCTTTTCTTTTCTCTCTCTTTGCTCCTTGACACTTCCATTGGAATTTGTTCGGTAGTTTCTCCTTGATCCGTGTCCAATCTTTTTCCTCCAGCCATGTCTCCGTAAATCCCACAATATCGAAACTCTCCAGATATTCGTGCAACTCCTCCCTTTCTTTATCCTCCATTTCTGTCCATCCCTGCTATGTTCCAAAAACATCCCCTAACCCCTTCCTTCTCGTTCTTCCCCTTCCCCTTTCTCTTCGTCTCTTGTGTGTATCTCTCTAGTTTTTTGGCACCCTTGTCGTTCCAGTACAGCCATTTCTGGTCCACCATTAGCTTCCTGTATCCTATCTTCGTTCTCTTTCCTTCTCCCCTTTCTATCTCCGCTTGTCCCCTCATCATCCACTGTATTTCTCTTTCTCTTTCAGTCAGATCATGATCTAGATATACTTTGGTCCCTATTAACTTCTTCTTCTCTCTCATGATCCTTTCCTTGTCCTCCCACTCCTTCATCTTTATTAGTATGGATGCTTGTTTCCCTTTCCCCAACTTATATACCTTTCCTATTTCTACCGCCACTCCCAGTTTCTTCGTTATTAGTTTTTCTACCTCCTCCTTTTCTTTGCCTTCCTCTACCTCTAGTCCCTTTATGATTACATTGTTCTTCTTCTCCAACTTTTCCATTTTCTCTAGTCTTTCCTCCAACCTATCTCCTCTTACCTCACTCGTTTGCATCTTAAGGACCCCTGTTTCTGCCTCTTCCACCCTCTTTATCCATTCTCTTAGTTCAGATATCTCCGTTTAATTCCTTCGCCCTCTTTCTTCTGCTCTTGCTTATATCTCTCCACTGTTTCCTCTAACTTTACCATCTTCTCTCTCATCTCCGTATTCTCCTTCCTTATAGCTTTGAGTTCTTGCATCATTTCCCTCCTCCCTTCCTCCCCCTGTTCCTTAATTTCCTTTAATTGCTGTAGGATTTCCCCTGCCATCATTTCCTCCCCTATCTATATTTTTCTCTTTTGGGCTGCCCTCTGGTTTTTTCTTTTCAAATCTATTCACTTTATCCCGTTTTCCGAAGATGTCTTTATTAGCCCCCTCCCTTCCGCTGAAACTACTCGCCCGCTCCCTGCCGTCCGCCATCCTACCTGTCATGCTATCTCTACTTTTTCTCCTAACTATTTTCTTTATTTTTCCTCTCAAAACTTCTTTCCTTACTCGGACTATTTTCCTTCCGCACGCACTCGCCCGCAGAACCTTATCTAAGCACACCGGCCAACGCGCCGCCCGGGCAAAAACCAGCGATAACCGCGCCCGCTTTCGCTTTCTCGGACCGTTAACGCCCGATAAATCCGCTGCTACCGAACCGATTTTGTACACAATATTGTCCGTTTCTTTCTCAACCTTATTTCTCAAACTGAACTTACTTCCACTTATTATAGTTCTTTACTTCCGTCTCTGTGACTTAAATTACTGGAGCGCACTTTTATCACATCCACTACAGGGCAACTCGAGAACGAGTTTTTGTCAGCGTGGTATGCGACACCCTTTCTGTTGAGAAGTTCCGGCCGTTTCTTATGAATTGCTAGGTGTAATCGTTCTAATTGTTGACAGTACAGGTCCGAGTCCATCGTTCTGCCGCGGCGGCGGCAGCATCCAATCCCACCAAACGCACAGCATAACAAAGCACAGTGTGGAGCTTGTCCTCGCTCCGACCACGACCTTTTACGTACCATTGTTGTCGTAGATTATCCACTTTTCATCACTTGTTATCAACCGCTTTAGAAATTGCTCGAGTTCGTTACGTTTCAGTAGAGATTCGTAGATAGAAATTCGATCGAATACATTTTTTGGAGTCAGGTCATGGGATACCCAAACGTCGAGCTTCTTTTTGTAGCCAGCTTCCTCCAAATGGTTTAACACTGTTTGGTGATGGATGTTTAGGTAGTTGGCCATGTCATGATTGCTTACATGCCGGTCTTGCTCGCCTTTTTCAACTTTTTTCTGTGATGGGTCGCCCACTGCGAGGACCATCTTGAACATCGAGAATTCCAGAACGAATGCGACTCTTGCCCATAAACAGCACAATTTTTTTCATGGGCCTGCGCCAGCATTTGTGCCCTAAAACTTGTAACGGTCTTCTGAATATTTCCTTCGTTGATACCGACGTATCGGCAACCTATCGTGCTTCTGAGTTTGGCTGTCGTACTTGGAGATCCTGAATATTCCGACAGATTGTCCAGGGGCTACGTAGAGTGACGCTTGTGAAAGTATTTCGCTGTGATTAGTAGCGTGTCCTACGTACAAGCCATCCACAACCTGCGAAGGATACGGAACTACAGATCTGGTGAGCGTATCAAAATTTATTCTCACCGTACACAATTTTGGGCCACGGAAAGCCTTGTGTCGGTTTGTTGATTGCCTCTCCGTTACAGAATCTCACTTTTCCTACTTATACATCACTCAGAACTATTCGGGGTTACGTATTCAATATTGTGTACATTTTTGTTACGGACTACTGCCTGATCAGTCAATTCTTGTGACTTTGTATTTCGGCTTCGTCAACCTAAAATTTGTACATTTTCTCATTGCGCTTGAATTTGTAAATATTTTATTAGTTTTAAGAAAGCGAGAGCTCACGCTTGATCCTGTTGATTCCAAATTCAAACCACTTTCGAATAACCTTATTTTTGTCGGTCACCTCATGATCAGATGGGTTGGAATCAAAGGTGACTTTATCTAGTTTATATTTATTTGTGTACATTTAATAGTAGTTTACTTACGTTTCGGTGCTAGTTGGCTATAATCTATTCACGCGAATTTTTAGGTTATTTTCGGTTTAATTTCATTCGCCATCTGTATCGTCGTAGTGAGGGAACGAGCAGGTTGGCCAACACACAGCGTATGTTTAATATCGCCAACATATTTTTGTCGTAAATTTTCGAGATTTTGTTATTTTGTTTAAGTCTTTGTTTCAATTCAAGTTAGTCGTTGGTTAGGTTCGGAAAAAAATAAATAAGTGTAACATCTGCGATGGTGTTGCCATCTTGAGACAGAGTCCCGAATAGCACTGCTCATCTTAAAAAAAAGAATATATTCGGTGGCGCCCTTTTGGAAATTATAATTAAATAAAAAAAATATCAAAATAATTTTTAATTTTCAAAAAAATAAATAGTTTGGTTACGAACCACTCCCACACACTGAGCGGCCGAAGGCAACCCACACACCGAGCGTCAAATTGCGCAGCTGGTTCTGTGGTTTTCAAGCCATCACTTGAACCACCCCCTTGTACGCCACTGGTGTGTAGCAAACTGTAAAATGAGTAAATGAATTCACTTTTTGCACATCTACTACCCACATCTACTAGCGACTACTGTCAGCTGTCAAATGTCGTCGACCTGGTCTGCTGCGACTAACCTTAGATTTAAGACACTAATTCTATCTCGTGAGCAAAAGGCTCAACACTTTTTAGACCACCTTATATAATTTTTATGTTAAAAAGCATTTGAGATTGACTTAGTTACTCTAAAATGTAGCGTTACTCCAAAAAGTCCCAGGTATTAAATTGTCAAATTTTGTTAACCACAGAATTTCTTTGTATGGATGAAGGAATTATCGGAAGAAATCAGTTTATTCTAAACGTAGATGTTGTTTTTCCAGGTTTTATTGTAATTCGGTTGAATAAAGTCTCTTCGAAATTATTCGTTTTTTTTATCTCACAAGTTGTGCCAACATTTTTTTGCATTCTCCGTGAGTACAAAATAAAATTCTTATATCTTCGATTAAATAATCTTGCTAGTTTTCTATAGCAATATAGTTTCAATATCAATCACACTTAGATTAGTGATAAAATCAAACATGACAATTATTGTTTTCATGATCATATCCCTCCAGGAAATGAAAAAAACAGAGAACCCCGTCGATGTTAAAGGACTAGTAATAAATACATCCCTAGACATTACAATACATCACTAGTCTTTTAACATCGACGGGGTTCTCTGTTTTGTTTTTCATGTGCTGGAAGGATATGATAATGAAAACAGTTATCATATTTGTTTTTATTACTAATCCAAGTGTGATTGATATTGAAAGTATATTGCTATAGTAAATTACCAAGATTATTTAAACGAAGATATATAAATATAGATACAAGAATACTAATAAATATTGAAATTACTCAATTCTCCATTTAGTTATGCGATCATATTGATCCTATTTGCCTGTACTTTTTGACACCATTTAAATATTTAGATGTCAAAAAGGGATATTGTAAAAACCTCATAGAGGTGGCCTAAATACGGTTTCGTTTTATCAGAATAACACTTCAGTTTTGTTTTTTTATAAAGTGGATTCACCTAACAGTATTAATTTTAATTACCTACTAGGTAAATAAAGTAAGTGCCCATTTAACTAATATGAAAATATTTATTTTATTCCATATATTTTGATTTCCGTATGTCATTGTTTCACGAGAAGTCTCCAATTATCCGCTTTAAAACATTAAGAAGTATAGGTATTGAGGGTGCTATCATATTACAGAACTGTGTGAAGTGTTATTATAGAGATCGTGTTCTGCCAAAATTCAAAATTAGAAAGACGAAATCTTGGACCCTGTTGCAACCAAAACCAGAATACATTGCACACGGCTCGTCACTTGCGAAATATTTATAATTAGAAGTGATCATCAGGTTCCAGCCCAACTTGTCTCGATGATCGTCTCAGTCAACTTTAACATATTTTTATCGTTACTTTACACTGGTAACCGATACCTTACCAAACAAAAAATCTTCGGAATAAATTAATAATGACAGACTGTAGAAATTGATAGATCGTATTAATCGAAATCGGTAACTTGCTTAAGGCTGTGGAGCAATAAGCATTTACAAACAACGTAACACTAAATACAGAAAAATTATAAATTTTACTAAACACCATGGAGGCGGCATTGAATTTAATTTTAAATAAAAATTTTATTACAAATTTTGCCACTATGGATTGATTCGTCAACGAGCTCACGAGCTCGAGCGGAATTAATTTAACTATAAATTTTATATTGTATGGTATCGAGATTGATGAACGTAATTTCTGCTACCTTGGACAAGGAATCTGTAGGTGAATGAACAATCTTCCATTGCTACCCAACAGTCCCGCCAGTGCGCAGACATCAGCTTTATGTCAGCTCTCGACAAAATACTTTGATGCAAGCTTGACATGCCCAGAAACTAACGTTAGTCTACGGAGGTGAGCTGTCAATGCATGCCAAGCTTGTTGTATCCTGTATGTTGTTACGTATTTTGATTTCTCACTAGAATACATTTAATTCATTATAAGGTAATTACCTACTTAAAGTCAATAGTTTAGGAGATACAATTTAATATTGTGGGTCAACCCAATTGTGAAGAGCATATCTTCAAAGGTGATACCTTAGTTAGAGACACTAATTTAACACTGTTTCCTTCTTAGGTTTTCTACTGAGGATGGCAACTTACTTGCCGAAATACGTATTTAGAATTTTTTCTAAATTTTATTGGGTAAGGGAATTTTTGTTTTTTTTTTTTTGTATATAATATATTTGTAAATATTTCCAAATCAGTACACGTTTTCTATAATACTTTTATATATTTATATATTATATTATATTTTAATTAAATATGCAACAAATCTTTTAAAATTCGAACTTCAAATTGGATTTGAAAATTGCTCTCTGTAATAATTAGTTCAGGCATAAAAAATATAGGTTGATTTGTGGCCTACATATTTATTGTCAGATCTGTCATTTGACACTAAAAATAATCGACACAAAATGTCGTACAATCTTAACATAATAAAAACGTCTGTTAAATTATTAAAAGAATATGAGTCACAAAATGTACTGTGTGCGACAGAATTTATCGAGTCCAAAAGTGCTTCTGATATACAAAGCAAAGCTTTAGAAATTTACTTAATTTTATTGAAACATCAGAACATCTTCGACGAAATTTTGGAAATGGTATGGACACGTTATAAGTTGAAAAGAATCAATAAATGGACTACAGAAATATTAATTTTTCTAATCATATTTGCACTGTGTGAAGAAAATTATGAAGAAATCAAAGCGATATTTAAAAACATTCAGTACAAGTTTTCTCTAAAGATATTAGATTTTTTCTTGAATGAGCAAAATCAGATTGTAACGGTGCGTGCATTTTGCAGGTATTTTGAAAATGATTATGTTTTGAAAAATGTCATACAACCACTTCTTAAAAAGTATGCATATGTGAAAAGAATGCACATGGAATTAGATCACGAGTTAAAAGTTGAAGCTGCTGTATTTTCAAAAGAACTAACAAAACCTATAACGCCAAACTGTGTTAAAAGGAAAAAGTTGCCAATATATAAACATATAAATTCTCCAAATGGAATTGTAAGTTTCAAAGCTAATAAAGTTCCAATTAGATCTTATACAGCTGGGGATAAAATTAGTGAAAATATTTTGAAAATGAAAGGAGAGAATTGGAACAAAGCAATGAAGCTGCTAAAGGAAGCCAAAGAAAACAGTTTCCATTGTGCAGATGTAAAAGCTAAGAAAACAATATCAACGGAAAGGCAAAAACCCAAATTAAAGGCATTAAAAGCTCCAAATTTCAAACTTGGCGTTCAAGTAAAGAAAACTACTTCCACTTTAATGCGCGAAGCGGCTCTATTTGCAAAAGAAAGGGAAAACGAATTAGAAAAACTTAAAAAAATATTAAATGGCGCTTTCGACGAGTCGAAAATAGAAACAATGGAAGAAAATATCAAAAAAATTGAAGAAGAACAGCACATACAAGACATTGAAAGGAAGCATCTTCACGGTTTGGTGACTTTTGAGGAAGCGGCATTGGCGAAGAAAAAATTAATAGAAACTAATAAACAAAAAATGGAAACGTATAAAATGGAAAAAGTAAAAATTATGGGAGAAATATTGGAATGGAAAGAGAAAGAAATGCAGAAAATAAGGTGTCTCGTTGAGAAAAGTCAAAATATCGATAAATCTGTAAAAGTAGCAGAAAAAAGACTCCTAGAAAAGAAGAAAAGTCGTGCAAAATTAATAGATTATGAATCCAAAATGTTATTACAAGAAGCATATTTACAAAGAGAAAAGGAATTAAGCGAAAAAGTTGAACTAATACAAGAATTACGTGCAATGCATCATGTGCATTCCTTTAACTCGAAAGAATTTGATCCCACAAAATGCAATAATTTCGGTATTTTATGCGAAATGTCAATAGCAGAACTACGAGAAAGGTTGATGCTTTTAAAAGCAGAAATGCGTGAAGAACTAGAGCAGCGAAGGCAAGCAATACGCGAAGACAGATATAAAAAGGAAATTCATATTGAAAAAATAAAAGAATTCATTTCCCAATCGCGAATGTCAAAAACGAAATCAGTGCCGGCTTCACCTAAATTAGACCCTTCGCCAGATATCGCTGTTTTGCGTGAAAAATTGGAGTATACTAGAAGCATGAGATTCAACAAAAATTAATTATTGTAAAAAGCATCTATAAAATGGAGTAGGTATGAAATGTTAGAATAAAGGAAAACTTATTTATTTATTCTATTTTTCAAATATTGTGATATAATTATCGCAAAATTCTTCGACCGAGTATTACTTCTGGTATAATTACTTCAGTCCAGTCGGGTTTCCTATTGTTTATTTTTATTTATTTTGTTTGGCCTCTTTGTATTGCCATCTCAATAGGCCGAACCCAATTAAAATGTGTGGATTTTTGGGTCCACAACCGAATTACATTTGTTAAATAAATATAAACAGGCGTTAATCAGTTTATATGAGATTCTATTGACATTTTTATTTTGACATTTATAAGATAATGATTAAGCATAAATGCCCTATCTATAAAAAAAACCTTTACTTACTAAAAGATCTTTACTTTATAGATACATTTTTTTTTAATTTAAAGTAATATTTTTATTATTTTTCTTTTTGCAAGACTTGAATGGTTTATGGAATGACAATACTAGCCCCTCGAATGGAATTAAATTGCCTTTAGTATCGCATCGCATCGCATCGCATATTTGTTTTAATAGGCAAACGGCTAACGCAATTAAAACGGCGAAAATAGATCTACGGTTATAACTCTTAACAAACCTAGGATTTAATAAATGTCATAACATCCGCGGATGTCAGTTTGAAATCCGAGTGACCTTGCGAGCGAGGATCTGAAAGACGTCTAAGGCTGTTATGACATTCATTACATCCGTGGTTTATTCAATATTTTATCGGTTTCTGTCGATTGAGCTAACAATTTAAAGCTATCCAAAAACTCGCTTTAAAAAAAGATTGATCGCGTTTGCATGATATGTTCAGGTGTCATAGTTACATTTTGTTGTTTATACAAATAGAAATTTTGCAAATGAATAAAATTGACATATCGATATTGTAAAATTGATGTAAAGTAGGTCTTAACTGAAAGAAACCGATAAATAGTTATTACAATTTTGCGCAGTGCTTCGCGCGATACGGCAGTGTTCGGGAAATTTTCGTGACAAATGTTATTAGCTTATTAGCAATGTTGTTAGCATATTGATAAGATACGTTTCTAAAATGCCATAACATTTCACCAAATAAATATGTTCTTTAATGGGTAACATTTTGTAAAACCAACGGGAAATGACCTTTGGAAAATCTACATGTAATGAGAGTTCAATATTAGCACAGCAGCCTGTGATCGACAAGATTTAATTTAGAAATATCATAATTAAATTCAAGGTCTTCGCGTAACCATGGTTGTCAAAACATGTCGACACGCACCTAAATTCCTAACAAAACAACTCTCCCTTTACTGAAGATGCCGAAATATCTCGGCGAAACGTATAATAAGTACATTATAAAAGGAAAAATTGTTTATGAATAAAGATTTAGGCAGATCAAAAATGCCTTCAACTTTATTCTAAACCTTCATACTATCGCCTAAAAATACCCAAAGAAGAAAACAAAGAATTATTAAATTCAAGATATCTTAATTACACTTAAAATTGTTATATACAGGCGGTTCTTTACATAAGTACAGATATTTAGCAGGTGATAGCTGACCTTAACCCAAACCCAATTCCGCAAAAACGGCTGTCCTATCTTCATTTTAAATTTTCGAAAAATGTCATTTTTTTATGTGGGCATTCGGTTCTAAGTACGGTCCTGTGTCCATTTCAATATGTGTCGCGTTGAAAATCAACTTCCTTTGGCGGGAATAACATGAAATATTGCAAAACAACCTTTATTGATGATAATTCGGCCTTAGTGCCATATTTTAGTCAAAACTTAAAATATTTTTTTCTGGCACACCCTTCAACATAGGACCGTCATTTTTGCATATTTGGGGTTGGGCTATTGTCAGCTATCACCTGTTAAAATATCTGTACTTATTTAAAGAACATCTGTATAATATGGGGTGCAGTGTAATCGTCTACCAACTATTGTATGTTTTCACTTCTATTTCTTTTTATTACGTCATACAATTCTGGTTTTGTTAAGTCATCATTGAAATTGATATTTTTCTGCCTTAACCACTCTACCATCTCTTGTTTTTTTTTTTTGTTGACAGCGTAAGCGTTTCTCCTTTTCATACATTATGGTATGATGCATTGTGCATAACTAAAACAGACTGTCGTGGTAGATTTAGTATTATCTGCACCTGCATCCAATGTATAACACATCAACACTTTATGCACCTACAAATGTGTAATATATTTAATACTTTGTTTAAATGTTGACATACCTGACTTAAATATGTATAAGAAGTGAATTTGGAATAAATCCAATATCTCCACCTGCATGTACAATTACAAGCCTTTTTCCTTTAGAAACTGTTTTTTCAGTCCTATTTCGAGCTGTGTTTCATCCATCCAGTCACACGGTTGACTGAGACTTGAAGAAGGTTTCATCAAGTCTCATCGGTAAATATAATTGGTCGTCCCTCTTTTGTACTGGGAAATAGCTTTCAAATATTTTACTCTCTTCAATCGTATGTCATGAAATTCCTTCAACGCTTTTCTGTTGTCTACAATTTTCTCTATGTACAACAGGAATCTCAATGCTTTCATCATTCTTCAAAGTGTCATTTTGCTGCCAGAAACGGATAACTTCGAATTTTTTATTTTAATTTTAATGGCACTCAGTGTTGGCCTTCTATTCTCTGTTATGTAAAATTCATTAATCAGCTCTTAATGTATATGCCGAAGAAGGAATGCACCTGTTTTGAGGTGATCGAGACCTGTTTTTAGGAGCTTTGCCGAATGATATAGAAACATTAGTTTCAACATCTTTATTTTTTTATGTTTATTTGTTTGCATATTTCCCGATATGTATAGTTACATACTATATACAGGTTGTTCCGTAAATAAGTACTGATATTTTAACTGGTGATAGTTGACCTTACCCTAAACGCAAATCTGCAAAAACGACGGTCCTATCTCGAATTAAAATTTTTTTAAATTTTTATAATTTTCTTAGCGGGCAAACGTTCTCGCTCCGTACCTGCGCCCATTCAAAATGTGCCGCCGAGAATTGACACCAGTGTGCGCTAGTTACACTACCATCAAGTGCTGCCACCGCGTTGACATATTTTATCCATACGTAACATAACCATTAAATGTGATTTTTAGAAGAAAATGCTTGTCGTATT
>JAFFZR010016853.1:0-16057 GCA_018397195.1 Lethrus apterus | reverse complement strand
AATTTAAGAATTTTAGGGTTGACACCCCTGCGGCTAGGGGGTTGAAGATATGGCGATCATTTCTTCGCCAAAAGTTGTCCCCCATCGATCTAAAGTTTACGTGTTTCAGCGATTTTAAGAAAAAAAATTAGTTTCTTAGATATTGAGGGTGTTTCGTTTTCCCGGGGACACCCTGTATAATAAACACCATGAAAATCATGAAATTTATAATAATGATATAAATAAATAAAGAAAAAAAAGGAAACTAGTTAAAACAACTTTCCTTCTGGTAATAAATTTTCCAACATTATGAAGACATTTTCTTTCTTCCGTGCATTTTTGCCCTTCAATCTTATTTATTATTATTATTATTATTATTATTATTATAACCCAGAAACCATCGTGCTTTATTTTATTTATCCCACTTTTATATTCATGCAACTTTCACTTTTAGCAATGTTATAAAAGCAGTGATCTTCTTCAAGTTATTTTTTCTAAACGATAAAGTTTTGCGATTGATCAACAAGTATACAGACCATTCCTTATACAGGTTGTTCAAATTGAAGTCGGCACTATTGCCAACTTTGTTACTACTAAAGATACGATGTTGGTTAAATTACCAAAGCAGTAGCGTTTTTTCTTCCGATTACGATGGTAAAATTTTAAAAACAGTTGAACTTCGTGTTTTCGAGATATTAAAAAAATAACATTTTTTTAAATGGAATACCCTATATATTTATGTAGTAGTCGATAGAAAATGAAATTTTGCACAAAATCTTCTTATACTGCTATAACCCAGAAATGAAAAACAAAAGAGCTACGATGATATTAATACAGGATCACCGCAATGGATATAACTTCGTTAGTATAGAAGCTTTTTGCTTTTTGCTGATTACAATGACATACTCAAAAAAACAATTGCGAGTCGCATTTTCGAACTGCTTGCTTTGATACTCATTTACTTATTTTACATTAAAATTCGTCCTTTCATCTTAAGGTTGTACTATTACAAGAGTATTCTATGTAAAATTTAACTTTTTATCAATTAAAATATACAGGATGTCTCATAATTTTTTTTTGTTAGTTCGAAAATTCCATTCGCAATTGTTTTTTTGTAATCAGCAGAAAAAAACTACACATTTTTGATGTATTGACCAACACCGTAGCTTCTCTACTAACGAAGTTATCCCATGTGCACTGATCCTGATTAATATCGTCGTAAGTCTTTTGTTTTTCATTTCTGAGATATAGTAGTATAAGAAGATTTTGTGCAAAATTTCATTTTCTACAGACTGCTACATAAATATACAGGGTATTCCATTTAAAAAAATGTTGTTTTTTTAAATATCTCGAAAACACGAAGTTCAATTATTTTTAAAATTTTACCATCGTAATCGGAAGAAAAAACGGTACTTTGGTAATTTAACCAACATCGTATCATTAGTAGTAACAAAGTTGGCAATAGTGCCGACTTCAATTTGAACAGCCTGTATATCAATTTTTAGGTTATGAATATGACGTTAAGTGTAGTCGTTTACCGGTGCGCGGTGGTGTCAAACTCGTATAAGAACACGAATCACCAAATACAGTTTTGAGAGTTTTCAAGATGTTCTGAATGGGTTGGATTCGCTCCGTAACTGAAATTCAAAAAAGATTTCTTTTTAATTTAATTTTGTATGAGTTGAGTTCGCTCCGTAATTGAAATCCAAAACATTTAATATACATGAATAAAAATGTTGGTAATTTAATTTACGTGATATTTATTTTTGCCGGCCGAATAGCTACAGAAACCACAGGTCCGTAACAAAAATTTATTTGTTTAAAATTGCCACATAAAGCGTTTCTGCGTACTTAATTCATGCAAATGTTTAAAAAAATGTGTTTTTAAATTTTGTTTTATTATTTTAAATTAACTACAAGGGCCGCGGGCCGCATTCTAAGGTGTTGCGGGCCGCTTGTTTGACACCACTGGTTTTCACTATTTTTTTAATCCCCTACGATTTTATAAACAAAATTGACAATTTTAAATCGTAAATAATTTACAAACACACAGATTTTAAAACAATCTGCTGTAATTGTGTGAATTTATTGCTCGTTTACACACTGTCAATTATTTCTCGTTTCTTATTTTTATAAAACAGCAACAGTTGGTCTTTTGATATATTGACTATAATTATTGATAATTTAAATAATTTACAAACGCACACTTTTTTTTTTATTAATGATTTATATGTAGATTGTTATTTTTACTGCTCAGTGACCTTACAGGCCAGTACTCAAACCTTTTTTTCAAATCATTCAGTTGATTGAATGATTAAATAAAGTATACGTGACTTAAATATTTAATTTTTTTTCATAGATTTGTAGATCACTATAAACAAATAATTTTTAAAATTTAATCGCAAGATTTTATTTTTATTAGCATATCGCTCGTTACCGTCGAGAAGAGTGTCGATAATCACGGCTTTTTGCGCGACTCTGTCCGGATCGTTGAATATTAATTTATATATCGGGGCCATAAAATACGGCGAGAAAACCGCATATACGTGTAAAAAGTGCCATAATCACGAGCAGTTAACAAGCGCGCTGTATAAATAATCGGCTGAAAGAAACCGGTCCCGCTGACGTTTTAGCCCGCGATCCGTATGTAAAAACGTACGCACGTTCCGACCGCAACAGTTACTTTTCCATTCTTTGCACTTGGCTGAGGCGTCGTTAATTGGTGATTTTTAAAGGGGGCCGCGAACGACGAAAACAACGACCGGACTCCTCTCTGGTAAAGTGACCGAAAATTACGGCGAGAAATTGGCGCTCGTGCATGCATATTAATGGACGTACGGAGGCCGAAATGGCTACTGGTTTTGTAATTTAATATGCAGATTCCGTCTGCAGCTGTTGTCGTCCGTAATCTTTTAATGTGAGTGTCGTTTGCGGCCGGCAATCGCCGTCGTCGTCGTCGTCACGTTAGTTTTGCCATTCGAAATGCGTAGGCGGAGGCACCGTGAGAAAAATCCATCCCCGACGCGAACGTCAATTCATGTCTTGACGCACCTGCGACGGGATTTTCATTCTACCTGCATTGAAGTCTCTTCAAGTGGTATTGGAACGAGACGCCTATCGGAATTAAAAGCCTATACGGAGACGGCTTTGTGATTTCTGACGTAACGGTTCCTTAGTAATTTTTTTTTTCATCAGATTTGCAACGATCAAGTTTCCGTAATACCTGCATAAGTTCGATTGAATTGATCAATATATCAAAATATTTGTTTGTTTTGAAGAATTTTAATATTCGTGTAATTGATGCTATGGCGCCCTCTATCCGAAGTCACCGTGTATACGCTCGAAAGAAACGTAAATGGATACAAAACATACGCAGTTGCATGCAATTATAAATTAAATTAATTATTAATCAATGCGCGCGTAATGTCAATGTATTGTATCCGTGTACCGTCGTAGACATAGGAATTATTTTTTTTTTTACTCAGTGGATAGCTTGACACAATATTAGCGTGTTTGCTAACTTATTAAATAAGTATGAAATTTGTGGCAATTTTCTTATGTTTTTGTTGCAAAAAATTGTTTGTTGAGCGTTCGTGCCAATGGAGACTGGATTTATGTGAACTTTGTTAGTAATAGTAATAGTAATAAAATGTTAGTAATTTAACTTACGTGATAATTATATTTGCTTAACGGCCGAATAGCTACAGAAACCACAGGTCCGTAACAAAAATTTATTTGTTCAAAATTGCCACATAAACCGTCTCTGTGACCTTAATTCACGTAAGTTAATTAAAAAATTTAATTTATTTAATTACTCGTCGGAATTTAAAACTGTCGTGGCGTACAAATCAAGAAATTTCTGATCTAATTGCGGCGAATTTTCAGCTCGTGATTAGAACACAAAAGCTCCGTGAAGTCCGTACGTCGCGATTAAAATGTGTTTCGCTCGAAGGAGCAATAATGGCTTTCGAAAGCTTCCGTAATCCAGAGCTTGCGAGGCCTGTTATGTCATTTTGCCATTGGAATTGAAGATCGTACAAAGCTTCGTTGATGCGGTTTGATGGTTTGCGAAATGTTTAATAATTTTATCCGCAGAGTCGTTTATGGGACACAGAGCACGTCAGAGATTTTTTTGTCACGGTCCTTGTTTAGTGCGCCATTTTAGGCGAAGAGCGTAAAATAAATTATTTATACTATTAGTATTGTGTAAATTCCTAAAGAGACTTCGTGTAGCTTCGTCGTTTTGTCGTTTTTCTTATAAATTCATACAATCACCTTGTTGGTGTATTTTCCATCACCATGACAATTTATCTTTGTGTTCCAATAAAAAATCTGTTGGAAATTGGATCAGCTTTGTTTTTAAGACGTTACAAATTTATATTTAAAAAAAAAAGAATTTGTTTTAAATATTTTATATACAATATTCAATGATACGTCTGGCCAACTCTACTAGTCCCCGTCAGTAAGACTCCGTGTGAGCAGTGTTGCCACACACACATAAACACATAAGGTATTAATAAGACAGAAAAATGTATTAAAACAAAAAAAAATACTAATTAATAATTAAATTCGAAAAAAATAAATCATATAATAATTCATAGAAATGTCCAAAGAGGTCTTTATTCCTCCTCAATAAATTTACAATATAAACTTTAACATAAACAAAGTTCAAAACCTACAAAAATAATTGTACCAATTCTTAGCCAGAGGTCGGTAGTTGCTTAAACCAAATGCACAGCGCCATCTATCGGTGGCGAACGCATTGGCAATTCGTTCGGTCATTTTTGTAAAATGTGAACTTGATGAAATGAACTGGCTTTTGTTTATTGTTAATTACGGTTATTTTTGTTTTGTTATTATTGTTGTTTTTCAGTAAATGAAGGGCCGGCGTGAACTTTTGCGGGCCCGAATTTGAGTTGCTTGAACTTAGTCAGAAATGAAATTCAATGTTCAAACTGTTCGGGATTATTTTTTTTTGCGTGAACAGACCTTTCGTAAACGACGAAATAAAATGATATTGCAGTATAAGTTGCGTCACATACAGGGTGTTTGGAGATTCTCGTCCGTTTAAATCGTACTCTTTGTAACATACTTCAAATAGATTATAATCGAATTCAATTAAAATCCGTAAACCGGATCTTTGTTACATTCGCTTAATTAACATACTTCTTATACATAAGTCGTAACTTTACATAAACTCGGTACTGAGACCCTAAACTGGTATTAGTTTCCGGACGAAGGAAAATTACAAATTTGAATTTACAACGACGAAGAAAATTTCATTCCACGTTTTCCGTTCGCGCCCGGTGTCCGTCACGTTCGACAAGAACCACGCACACGGGAAGTAAAATATTTATGCAAATCGACTTAATTAACAATCGCATACTAATTACCCTATCCGCATTATTTAAAATGGCTCGAATTACCTTCATTAACACTTTCAGTAACCAAGAAAATAAGATAATTACGCCTATAAAACTCCGTCCGTGTAGACACACAATGGGATTAGTTTCCTTTTTTTTCCTACAATCGTACAAGGTCGAAATCGTTCCAATGTCAGCAGGTAAAGTTTGTACTATTTTGACAGTTTTATGGACGCTCATAAGTAGGTGGGATGAGAACTTGAACTGATTTTTCAGAAGCTAACAATAGCCTAAATTTTGTATAAAGAAATTTGAGCTTTAAAATTTTTTTTTCGAAAGTAGTTGCCATATCGTTAAAATGTGCGCATTAGAAAATGCGCTTCCGTTATCAAATTATTTTCAAACGTGTGCACTTTCCATCGTGTATCAACGTCCGTCCGGCGTTCGTTGTTGCCTTTATATGGGGACGTAGTTTATGTCGGTACATTGTAATGTGTTTGTGGTGTTTGGCGTAGGCATTACTGCGCCATGATTTACCGGCTTAGTAATCCGTTTAATCTCAGATATAAAGCGTTAATCCCAAATAAGTCCGGACCGGCGATCTCCCGCAGATTCCTGACAATTCCTTCGGAATTGCGATCGGGGGAATGTGTCAACTTCGTCTTTGTCCGATTGTAAAAGTGAACCTCGACGGAAAATTCTTATTAAAACTGTTTGGTGACTTTGAGAATTGGGAAATTGGTTGGAATTTTTGTGTTGTTTGTTATGAAACAATCGAGTATCAATAGAACCCAACTCTAGCGACGACCATAACCAAATAAATTCCACAACCCAATTAAATCTATTTATTAGGTCTACGTGTACATTGAAGTCTGACATAAGTCATACCTAGTGCCGTTAGCAATTCTAGTGTCAAATGTTTATTTTTCTTTTTTTTTTTTTTTTGAAAAAGTAAGACTACTAGCACGAAGCAAACAGCCACCTGATGCTTCGATCTATAGCCGTTAGGTGAGCTCATGCATCAGGCGAGAATAGTAGGAACTTGTCACTCTAGAAGTCCGCCCGTACCTCTAGAGCACCGTTTTGGTAGTGTTGGTTTGTATCCAATGAGTTTGGTTGGATCGTTGGATTAAATTGTACAGGATTATGTTATTTTTGATTATATTTTGTTGGATTAGGTTGGTTCGATGGCGTTGCATTATATTTTTTGTAATAGGTTATGTTGGATTGGTTTGCACTGAGTAATGCTAATAATAATACTAACATTGATAAAATTCATTTCCTTTCATCCGACAGTCATTTGTTTTTTTTGTTACCATGATTATTATCATTTATTTATTTTTCGATTAAACACAATAATTATTTTAGTTTACTTTCATAATTTTGATTTTTTTTCCTGTAATTTTCTTATAATAATTGTTGATTTTTCTTATGATTGTTATAATTTTGTGTCAATTGTTTTGTAAGTTTGTTTTTTTTCTTAGTAAATTTATTGCAATTTTATTGTAAATTCTTTATAAGTTTGTATTAAATTTTGTTATATTTTTTTTTATAATTTTATTATTAATAAATTTTTTTATATAAAATAAAGAAGCAAATTTTAATTAACGTTCAGATAAATGGTATGTTGACTTTTAGGGAAGAAACAGTAAAAAAAAATTTTCAACAGAACAATTTTATTTGTAACAATGTTGGCGATTTCGGACCGCGGCGTCCTCATCAGCACGGTTTTTAATAGTTTTATTGTATATCATCCTGTTATTTTAGGATCTGTGTTGCATTTTTTGCATAATAATCAATTTTTTCATTTGTATGATTTAATGACAATTGCGAATCGCAATAAAACTTTTTCCTTCGCGTCGACCGATTTTTCCAAACTCGCACGATCTCCTAACAAGGCGCAGGTTTTACGGTCATTCTTGTAAATTCGAGCCTATTTACCGCTCAGTTTTGAATATTAATGACCGGCATAAATTTAACTTTTAGTGCTTTTTTGTGACCTGCCTATTATATTATAATCCGGCCTTCGAAATGAGGGTCTTCTACCTGTTTACAATGTACGCTTCGTCATTTAAAAATTTTGACAGGTTATCGTGCCGGGTAAGTGTAGGAAAGACCAACGCGTCGTCGCAGGTCGCAGTAAACATGTTTTTAATTTGCCGGGAGTGAATCGGGCTCCCTGGGAGTGTAAATCGGACTTGTTCCAGACGACGGACGACGACATACAATATGCAAAAAACAATCAGCGAAGCAAATGAGTTTTCCATTGAAATCGTCCCTCGCAAGTTTTCGAAAATGACACGTTTAATTTCTTGATTTATTCGTTCTGCACAAAAAGTTTTTTTTTAAATATATTTGGGCGCGAATTTTAAACGTTTCGTCGTTAATTTAGCGGCACAAGACGAGTTAATCGCGAGCTTGGGTGGCGGACCGGAAAATCTTTTATTTATAACTTCAAAGTTGGTCGTAAACCATCTATATAAATAAATACAAGTGGTGTACTTTGACCGATCGCCGTTAATTGCGTGTGAATTATGACTAACCGCGGCGTTTTACTTTGTGTGCAAAACGCTTAATTTTTTTTGTGTATGTACCTTTTACAATAAATCGCGTGTCCCCCATCGACGAGCTTTACACATTTATTTTTTTACTTTTATTGTAGTAAATTAGCGTTTTTGGTTAAGTTACGGATTTTTTTCAAAATTTGATCAACGATCATTTAGACTACATTGGTTAATGATATGAAACCGTTTTGCGCGGAAAGCTTCTATTCGAACGCCGTCGCTGTTAAACTATCAAATTCACTGAATTCAGTTACTTTTTTTGCCCATAACTCGTCAATTAGATATGTTGCGTTGGTGAGAACTTTTCCATCGTTTTCAGCGTCATTTTTACTACAAGTGACGAAAATTGCATCAAATTCTGCGAGATTTTGATTTTCGTCGAAAATAGTGATTTTTTTCTAGGGGTTTACCTTACGATTTAGGTCATCTCTCGGATTTCGTTCAAAATAACGTCGCAAGTCAAGTTGACCTTGCTGATCACGAATATGACGTCAGCTACGAGGATCAATGCGCCCACCACGCACAAAATATAGCGTAATATTGTTCAAGAACCTTACGTGATGGGATCAAGATATCTTGTTTATTGGACTCGTTATTTTTTCTACAAGTGTCTTTGAATACTACGATATTTTTCATTATTACAGAAAAAACCATATTGTTTATATGTGTGGCGTGAACAAAAGTAACATCGCAATATGTTTCACCGATGAACCGTAAATTAGATTTTGTTTCGCAAGGTGGTGACAAATTGAAAATAATTCCTTTCTCGCTTGACATTCGGCCAACTAACGACCATAATTAAATAAATACAACGTCTGGAAATGTCTAATAGAACAAATTTAACGGATCGTTTATTCACCGAGACAACAAATAATTCTTACGGCTTGGTAAACTTGGCGGTTAATTCGCGGCATTCGGCCAGGTTTTGCACCGACCGTAATGGACGAAAATTGGGCGAGACAATTACGTCCGATAGAAACAGGTGAGGTCTTAAATTATCCAACTTTTATTGTTTGGTCATCGTTTCATCTATGCACATTTTGTTTTTTTCTTGATTTTTAGCTTTCTTTTTTTACGATTTTTGTTGTTAATTTGTCTTTTACTTTCTTTTCGATTTTCTCATAATTTCAAACGTTGCCTTTGACGCGATCTTGATATAATTCGTGCTCTTGGATAATTGACCGCTTCACCTACGCACGCTAATAATTCCACTTGACGAACGACCTCGTTTATCATTTAACTTGTCTTTTTGTCGGTTTTATTGGCCGAACGGGACCGACTGAACATGTAAATTGTCGCTAACGACTAATAGGAATTTCTTGCGTTCGTTTAATCGTTTTCAGAGTGCGGCGTCGTCATACGTCAGCGAAAGTCTGACGTGAATTACATGTCTTACAAATGAATGTAAAACGTGACCCTGCCTGACCTAACGCAACCGCCGCATATCATAACACATGCATTGTTTTATAATGGATCGGTCCGAGACAAGCTTGCAAGAATTAAACCTCAATGAAAGCCAGTCATAGCAAACTTTTAAAATGTTTTATATACAGGGTGAGTCATTTAGGTGTACAGCTTTGATATATTTCCGATAACATTTATATTTATATAATAGTAGCCTTTTAGGGTAATGAATGTAATAATACCGATAGATCCAAAATGATTGAAGGACCAACATTTTTCTTAAGTTAGTCAAAAATTGTATTCCACGTGATCGTAATTTATTTCCTTTCTCCCGAAATTGGCGGGAAGTGGATAGTACTCAGCGGCACATAAAAAATGGTGTGAAGTGACACGTTCAATCAATTGGAATCACTTTGTATAAGAATTCCAAAAGTTTTCTTCTGTTTTTCTATGGAGAATCAAACTAACCAATTATTCTTATTCCCCCCGCGCTATTCTATTTCTTAGATAATTTGTGAAATTATCGACATGCCGAATAGATACACACAAACTACACAATGTATTTCGTTCAGCGAAGCGTTCATTAATACGGACGCTTGCGCGCCTTCATAATTATTATGATTGTGTCATACTCCGCACATGATGCTTATATTCTAATAACTCTCCTACGCGTCGTGAAATCGCACAAAGCGCGGATTTTCAAGTGACCCCTCCTCGCAGATTGCAAACAGAAGCCGCTTGAATCGAACTGAAAAGACATCGAGAGTCATTAATGCCGCATTAATTAATTGCCGGACGTTGTTGGTGTTCGTGCATCATGAGACGTTCGCATTTTTTTTTTTTGTAACATTAACGAATGCCTCGGACTTGTTGCCGATTTATGTCGAATGCCTAATAGATGCCAACACGCACCGTCTCACGGACTTTCGCCCTCTTCGCCCCGACTCCGTCGTCGTCCCGCGTCCGTCAGCGGAACACTCGCGAACTTTTATCAACGTTTCATTCATCCGACTGTTTCTGCATGCATTTATTCGCGCCGCGATTCGCCGATTTAATATTATCGGCAGGTAATCGCACCGTACGAATCGTCGTCGAGAATTCTTTATAAATAGCCACGGCGACGGCTAGTTCTTCCAAGTCGGTGACTTTGTGAATTAGTACTTAAGTCCAGTTTTAATAGTTAATTTTTTTAAGGAAAAATCATTTTTTGTGTACACAAATTCACAGGGATAGAATTTTCTGTTACTAACATGATCCTCATCTCACAACGTGAAAATGAATGAATGTAATGTGAAATGTCGTTTCCGTTTTGACAGATCTGTCTAGATTTTTACAATTCATTAGGTTGACAGAGGGATTATGTCTTCACAAATCATAACCTTACTAAATTTGACAATTTGTGAATTTCATTGTTTGAAAATCTGTCAAGTGTGTTTGGCAATTGACGCAACTTGACGACTTGATACACATTTACGCTTGTAATTTGATCCAACTACACTGTGTGTCACGCCACCATAACCTATTTGAAATGCAAAACACGGCCAAACGAGCAAATCGAAAAAAGAAACGCGTTAAAAGTGTCGCATTAAACGAAAATAACTCAAAATCTGCATTTACGCGCGGCTATTTATAGTAGGCTTAGGCGTCACAACTCCACCGCTAATAAATAATTTTCCCGTAAAACATTTCTTACGGAGTGAAAAAATACAAAAAATATATTTTTCGAACGTAAATCATGATTTTATTGGACAGGCGTGAGTTTCGATTTGATAAAACTGGTAGCGAGCGGAGGCCAGAATCGTGTTGTAACGACCACAATTTATATGCCGTGGACGATAGGTTTGATTACCGGCAAGACTAGTTGAATTACTCTGTTCAGCCAACGGCGAACCGAAACTATTATTCATCTTGTTGAATCGCGCCGCGGGAGACAAAAATTCGCATTAGAGCCTTCGTTCATTAACTCGGTCATCATCGGAAATCGTTCGGTTGAGTTTTGCGAATTTCTTCGAATTCTCCTTTGGGAAACGACGTCTTCTTGAACCACTCAACTCGCTAGCTGCTCACGCTACCTGTTTTTTTTTTACTTTATTTTCTGTTTCAAGTTTGAAAAAATTGTACCATATTTTTGATTTTTATCGCTGTGAATTTTCGTCGATTACGGTGCACTCACGGATTTGTTTCAGAAGCGAGTTTCCGGTCAATTGGAAATCACTGTAGAAAAATTTCAGAACGTTTTGCGCGGAACGCTCCTAGTCTCACGGAATCGGTAAAAACAGGCTCTTGATTTAAAAAAAATGTTCATTTTGGGCTTTAGTTCTACAATGACGATGGGAACTTTCTTATTGAATCGACTAGTAACGAAAATTATAATTAATGTGGAGGTAAATTTGTGAAAATAGAGCCGCCGTTTTTTTT
Organism: Lethrus apterus; assembly: GCA_018397195.1. Taxonomy (NCBI): domain Eukaryota; kingdom Metazoa; phylum Arthropoda; class Insecta; order Coleoptera; family Geotrupidae; genus Lethrus; species Lethrus apterus. The sequence goes on along the minus strand of JAFFZR010016853.1, from coordinate 4,329 downwards.
TTTTTAATAATTACATTAAAAATCAAAACCCAACCCACATTTCACAAGTTTTTTCAAGTATTTTTTAATTTGATAAATTTTGTATACTGTATACACATACATTCTTGAGTTTTATTCAATTAAAGGTGACTAGGTGGATGTATAGAACGCGGAATGCAGTAGTCTATTTATCACGCCCGTGTTGACAAATCGTGTATCGTATAATCGGATCCAAGTGCTTGTCGGGAATCGTACAAATGACTGATAGATGCCATCTTGTCCATTGTGTCAAGATCTGTACATACTCGACGTGACAAACGTTGCCAGTAGGCGATGTATCGCTACAGTCGTTTCGACATTTTCGTGTACCAGACGGATTGTTACAGATTTTTTTTTTTTTTTAATTGAATCAAATTATCGTCGTTCCATAAATTATCATATTATATTAAAAAATTAACAAATTAAAACTTTGTGGAACCGCTGGAATATCTTTATGCTCATTGCCCTTTGTGCTATAATATTAGGAAGTATTTCATTTAATATTTCTTTGCTAAAACTAACAAAGAATATATTAAAAAATAGTTACACTAATAAATGGATTTTTGATTCAACGTAGTTAAGACGACCCACCGCAACAAAACCTAAAACTGGAAATTAAAAAAAAGAGATCTATTACAGCATAGAGATGAGATGATCTGTTTGCGCTACTAATACATGACTTCCTTTGCTTCCTAACGATAAAAAATAAATATAAAATTGATGTGTCGTCCGATAACGACGCTATTAATGACTGAGTCGTTTGTTCAATTATTAACCGCGTTCGGGATTAATTAATGCAGTGGACAAGTTTAAATTATTCAAGTGTGGGGCATTTCTTTGATTCACGGCGGAACGGGTTAACGGGGACAATAGAAAAGGGTTACCGAACATGTCATTAAAATAATGACACATGACCACCGGGATAATGACGGCGTGCACGATCATCTCGTTTATAACTGGAACGTTATACACACCTCAACCGGCCGTTAAATAGATACCGGAGACGGTGTTTATTTTTAAAAATTAACGTGAATTTCGACTTAATTTCTTCGTAACGACCCTATGGAGGCGCATTCAAGTTTTCAAAGCTCACATTGATTAACGTAAACGAAAAATGCTTTTTACAACATTGTATTTTATTAATTTGATTGTTTTATTTTTAACTGCTTATTACTTATTTTATTATTTAATTTTTTTTACTGTCAATTTTAACGTAAGTTGAGTAAGTAAATAAATTAAAAAATAGTTAAACTAATAAATGGATTCAATTGATAAAAGTATAATCAACCATAATTGAAAGTTTAATGATTGAGATCTTTTCTGTATATTTAATAATATATCATACTTAATTTCACAATTCGGGGAAACATTTTTAAATTCTTATCCCGAGACACGTCGTAAAATAGATCCGTAAATGTATGCCAAAAAGCCAAAGCCTCATGTATATTAGATGCGTCAGTGAAGAAGGCGAAGCGAGGTGGCTTAAGTCGCACTCAAATATTTACCGGAACCCTTAATGCACTTATTTCCCGATTGGGTGATCAATGATTCAGCAGATTACAACCGCCTGGCACTTCGAGAGACCGCGTTAGTTTAACGCGGCGCTCCGCTTCGTCGCTTCAATATTTTATCGAGTTCGCGATTGCGGAAGTCGAGAGAAAAATCGCGCTTACATTTTCGACTCGTTAGACGGCCGAATTATCGAAATGCTCGGGAGGATGTCCGGTGTGGAAGTTATCTGGGGGTTAAAAAGCGGATATTGTAATGTTTTTACGAACGCGATACTGATACTGGATCCTCGGTACTAAATTTGGCGAGATAAGTTGGCGTTCGGCGATTCTGTTGAAGAAATATTTTGTTAAATCTCGTCTTCTGTTTAAAGTAAACACAAATTTGGAATAATTTTCAATGGAGAATAAATTATATTTCCCCACGTTGGGCGCTAAATTATGTGCGTTTTTTAGTTCCACTATGAGCCTGAATCACTAAGTTCCGTCTTACCCCACGTTAGGCGCCAAATTATGTACGATTTATTATTTTTTTGTGTTCCACTACGAGTCTCAGTCACGAAGTTACGTCATACCCCACGTTGGGCGCCATATTATGTACACTGATTTTATTAAAAAAAAAATAGACCTAATCTGATTGATGCTCATATTTAGCTTGCTACATTAGTTTAATTAACGGTAATTTCAGCTGTTTGGATTGTTGTTATAGGCGCTATGTGGTACGTAAAACCGAAAATATTAAATTATTTATATTTTATGTTGTTCTATGGCACGAAAGAACTAAGACCAAATTAATAACAAAATTAAATGAATTAAAATTACAAAATGTCATATATAAAAATCGCACTGTGGCGACGTCATACAAAATATAATGATTGGCGTCGACGAATAAAATAGTCGTCATGGTGCCGGAAAAATAAATATTAGAACATTGTCAGATACTTTTTGTATTAGCGTTTTATTAAACCATATCGTTCTTTTTCGGTTCTTCTGTATTTACATTTAGTTCTATCGTTATTTATTTAACGAAACGCTAAACGCACAAAACTAAGAATGTCCTCGACATTTAATCACCGTTGCCTTTTCATTTAGTACTCGACGAGCGCACACAACAAACATAAATGCTTAATAACGGCTTGTCCATCGCCTCATGAATATTCCAGCAAGTGTTTAATGAGAATTTTATATGTAATTGGGGCGGACCGGTGTTGCATTCCCAGAGCGGCCGCGTCACCGTCGTTGCTAATCTGCAGGTCGCGCAGCCGAAGGAGAGAGGCTCTTGCAGATCAAAGAGAATGCACGATGCGCTAACAGCCCTACTCCCGCGGGAGTCGCATGTAACATACATGTATCGGGGTTGCGTCTTTAATGTACATATTACACGTGATCAGTGTGTTAGTCAAACGACGGGGATTCACGAAAATTGATGTGTTTATACGAAAAATGAAATGAAATTGTGACTGGAATCGAGGAGATCTGGGGATTGGTTTCTCGTTTCTACAGCTCGTATAAAAATATTTATGAATAATATATCGAATAATTTCCAGACCTACATACAATCTGAGTCCGCAAAAACGGCAACTTATAAAATATTTTTATAAAGAATTTTATACAAATAAAATAAATAAATTAAAGCCACAGTTGATGAAGTATTCATGAATAATCACCATATATATTAAAAAAATTTTTTTTTTACTTGATTTGTCATTATTGCCGCGATCCATTGATGTATACACAAGCGCCATAAATAAGAAAGTAGAGCAGAATATAAAATCCGACACGACAAAGATTGTTTAAGTATAGATGATTTTAAATTAGAGGGCAGTGTTGCGACGAGTATAGGAGGAAAGAAGGCTAAATAATAATCCGACTTGACAAGTAGTCAACGAGAACGAAATTAAAGATGTGCCTGCAAATGACAGAGTGACGGACGCGCACAAAGGAGAAACACTCGCGCTTTCCCGCCATCATAAATACGATCCGAGTCGGACGATCGGAACGATGTCCGACGAAACTCAATCGTGTGGGCCGAAAAGTCGCAGATCGCGGCGAAATCGCGTGTTTTAGCCGTGACCGTTATTATTTATTAAGTATGAGAGCGCGTCGGCCGTATAATCACGAGCAAACAACAATACAATACAGGTATTTACGGACCCGAATTAATCATCGCTGTCGGCGTGTTTGATTCGCGCTAATCAGATAATTATTAGTTTGCCTTCCCAGTTACATGTGTTGGCCAACACTCCAACTTCGCCTTAATTGACGACTTACCGAGTGTTTCGCTTTCATCGAGCCGAACGACAAATTCCGACTATTTAGAAGTTCGGCACGCGCTCAAATTGAGCGTTTTAAGACGATTTAGACGTGAATTTTTCAAAGATTTTTTTAAGCTCTGTATATGTAAGAAGAAAATCAATTGAAAACAAGATGAGAAGAGAAGCAAAATAAAGAACGTTACATGAACGGACTAAGTCTGAACTCATTTTTATTAATTTTCCTTGGGTTGGATTATACAGCCTGGGCCACTTAAGCGTATTTCCTCGATAACTCCATTGCTGTTAGAGATACGAAAAATGTTCAAAATGAAAGTTATTTGGATTTATAAGTTACACATTTTAAAAATATTTTGAAGGTTGGCGGACTTTCGGTTATATAGGAAATGCATACGAACTTCGTTATTTTAAATGGAACACCTGTATATTATTGCATTTTTTAATTTCCCGTCAAATTTAAAGGTCATTTTATTAACCATACTGTGAATAATTATTGTGAATTTGTAGGTTTACCAATTAAAAATTTCTTT
>JAFFZR010016852.1:0-11922 GCA_018397195.1 Lethrus apterus | reverse complement strand
TATAACCAATTTAAATAGACCACCATAATAAGTGTATTAATCCAATATGAGAGGGTTATTTAAATGTAGCTCTCCTTTGAAAATGCGTATGTAGGGATCGATAGACGGAAAGCACTCACTCAGCGAAAAATCACTTAAATCATGGATTGAGTGATAAGGGGTAGTGCTTCCCAGGTGACTTCGTTTAAACCGGTTTAGAGAAAATCAAGGCAAAACCAAATGAGTATGGTAGGAATCATGAGAGCTGGCGCGTCAAGGTCATATTTGAATTGTATAAATCAAGTTTCAGAAATCGAATGTCTATATCATATGTTATATACATTTATTATATTGCATACTTTATACTTATCGATAATCTATGTGACATAACCTAGAAAACGAGTGAAAGTAGATTTTGGTTACAATAATTATAGAATAATAAAAGAATTTATTAAACATTAATATAAAATGAAATTTAATAAAACAAGGAGCAAGGCAATTTTATGTTAACGCTTAGCACAATGCCGTTGACATGTGACATATGAATCTTGCATTTCAATAACGACATACGTTTTTGTTGTTCCATATAATTTACATAGCAGACATACGTTTCAGGTTTTATCTCTTTCATCAACATGCGAACCGAATGCGAGAAGGAAACTCATAGTGTCGAAAATTGTTGCATACAAATGGCCTTGACACGCCACCTCTCATGAATCCGACCATACTTAAGTCGAGAAAAACAATATAGAACAAACTTGTGGTATCGCGTTGTGGTGTCGGTGTTCTCCTTCAATAAGCGTTTTCGGTCTTCGAGCCTGACACGTGTGTGACACACTTTGCACATAAATTGGCATGTTTAAAGAAATAACATGAAAGTACATATTGTCATTTAATTTATTCAGATACATATGAAATCATCACACTCAGGAAATCATAACTAAAGGCCGTGTTCAGCCGGGGTCAGCGCTAGACCAGCGAAATGACAGCAGCCAATGAACATCAACGTGCCGTCATTTAGTTGGCATTCAATTGGCTGCTGTCATAGCGTTGGCCAAGCAATCACCCGGCTGAACATGGCTAAACATTAGAACAAATGTAATTATCAGCGCCATCTATTACAGTCATATTAATTTAAATCTTATACATTCCTCGCATTTGGGTTAGATGTCGGGAGGAGGGATAAATACAGTTACACAAAGTAACACCATAACCATAACACAAAACATTGCCCTTGTTTCTATGTTCATTGTATTTCTTTCTTTTTATATTGTAATTTTTTGACAGTTGGCTGTAAGCTTAAATATGTCAGAATGTGCATGAATATAAATAATAATATATATCAAAAGGACTTTTCTTGGATTTGTTATTGGATAAGATGGAAACATATAATGATCTTTTAATACAAGCAATAGCTCAAAACGATATATCGTGCATACATTACTGCCTTAAAAAAGGTTAGTCATTAATTACATTCAAAGATTGTCTAACTCTGTAATATTTTTTAGGGGCTAATATAAATAAAATTTGTTCCAATGGAGTAACACCTTTAGGAGCTGCTGTACAAAGTGGAAATTTATTTATTGTCAAATTATTAGCTGAAAGTACAAAGAGTAATGTACATAATTTCACAATTGAAAATGAAAACTGTTCTAGACCTGTATTCCTAAAATTAGATGTATCCAAAGGCGATTCAAAATACAAAAATATCGGATATTTTGTTGTTTGTAAAGATCTTGATGATAGTGATTTAGGTGAAGGGCCCACACCAGATGGCATGGAAGCTTTGGAATGGGATATGGAAATAACAGATGAAAATGTAGATGACATTCCAACTCCACCTGAAGGTAGTTTATATAAATGGTATGCTAAAATCCTTACGCAGACTTCAATAATTTTAAAATCACCTGAATATGATATGGGACGTTTAGATGGTCATGGACACAATGTATTGCACTATGCTATTAAACAAGGTCATAGTGAGGTTGTTACATATTTGATTAATAATTATAATGAAGTTAATGTCAATCAACCAGACTCTGAATGGTGTAGTCCGTTACATATGGCAGTAATTGGTGAAAAATTGGATATTATTAAATTTTTATTGGATAAAGGTGCCAATATAAATGCACCCAATTCACATAGACAAACACCTTTACATTTTGCAGCACAGGCTGGAAATATTGATGTTCTTAATTTACTGCTTGATAGCGGAGCTACTGTAAATGTGTACGATATGGATGACAGATCACCACTTAGATTGGCTATATTACACGAACATGAAGGTGTTGCCAAGTTGTTGATAAAAGCAGGTACAAGATTGAATCATGAAGAAACTTATGGATATACAGTGTTATATCATGCAGTGTGGAATAATCTGTATAATATAACGAAAGACTTACTTGATGCTGGAGCAAAAATAGTACAATCTCATTGCTTATTACACATTGCAATAAGGCATAATAATATTGAAATATTTAAATTATTACATAAAGCGGGTGCTATATTAAATGTAAGAGATGATCAGGGTAATACTCCACTTATGATAGCCTGTTTGAATAATAATATAAAAATTTCCAAATATCTACTGAAAAATGGTAAGTTATATATATTTAACATCAAGAATATGTTGCAAAAAATATTTTTTTGCCTCATTTCATGTTTTTTGTAGCTTCAAACTTAAATTTCAGGTGCCCCGGTAAATGCAATAAACCAAATTAATGGCATGACAGCTCTACATTTGTGTGTTCAAGCAGTGAGAGATCCAATTGTATTCAATCAATTTCTAGATATATTAAGTTTGTATGGAGCAAATATTAATGCAAATAGTTATCAAGGCAATGTTTTGTTTTATGCAATAATTTTGGGTAATACAGAAGCAGCTTGTTCATTAGTGAGATATGGTGCGGATGTGAACACGCGTGATGAACATGCTTACTTTGATAATCTTTGTCTTGCTAAAAAGCACGGTAATATAGATCTAGTTAAGTTAATAGTGTTTGCAGGATTTAATTTTAAAAATATGTTATTTGATGTAAAAACGTTAAAAACTCAAACTAACGATACGATTTTTAAATTTTTAATGAATGTCATGAACCAACCATTAAATTTAAGAGAACTTTGTAGAATAAAAATAAGAAAACGATTAGGTAAAAATTTGATAAATAAAATTTTTAGACTTCCATTGCCCACACTCATGCATCGCTATTTGTCATTGGACATAATATAAGACCAAAAAGATTGGAGACTGTGGCTGTAAAATATACAAGAAACTAAAAATTCCCTTACCACAACAAAATTTAGAAAACTCTAAATACGTATTTCGGCAACTCATCCCATCAACCCATCCTCAGTAGAAAAACCTAAATCAGTGTTAAATTAGTGTCTCTAGCTAAGGTATCACCTTTGAAGATATGCTATTCACTAGATCACCAGTGGGTTAACATTGTAACTTCATTATTCCCTTCAGTACCAATTTCAGACACTTTAAAATTTTTAGCTAATTTACTTCATAAAAATAACATGGTGCAATCAAAAAGATTGGAGACTAAAATATACAAAAAAACTAAAAATTCCCTTACCACAACAAGTGTTAACCCATTGGTGATCTGGTGAAGAGCATATCTTCAAAGGTTATACCTTAGCTAGAGACACTAATTTAACACTGATTGCTTTTTAGGTTTTTCTACTGAGGATGGCAACTTAGTTGCCGAAATACGTATTTAGAGTTTTCTAAATTTTGTTGTGGTAAGGGAATTTTTAGTTTTTTATATATAATATAAGAATGAGTTTATAACATCAAATTTCATTTTAATGCACAAGTAATAATTTCGATATTCAACTTGGATATAAAATTTTAAAAAAATTTAATTATGTATAATAACAGTATTTTGGTTCAGTATATTAATTTTTTATTAATATATCTAACATCGAAAAATTACATAACTCATCACAACTTATAATTATGCATGTAAGACATTTAAATGATTACCTACATTCAATCTTACTTACTTATCCAAGACCCTTTATGCTGCTAGGGGCCAGAGATGTATTTTGCAGAACAGTTTTCATTCCTGTCTGTCTTTTGCTTGCTGCTTCATCTGTTTTTAGAACTTCGCCGATCTCTTCTCTTGATTCTTAATTTTCTTGGGAACCTTTTTCTTTCCTATGCTGCCTCCCAGATTACTTTTACCAGCTTTTTGTCTTTATATGTATGATGTGCTCAAGCTATATTTCTAATATCGATTGATTCAAGTTATAACTTTCACATTCCTAATTGTTTTCCAGTCTGTTAACTCCCGTGAGTCCAGAATACGGGTTTTAATGCAACACAACGATTGTTGGTTTTGCTGTTATTATCTTCTATATTTCTCATACATTCAAAAACTGATCTTAGATATGTACGTGTCATATCTATCTCGTGTCTGTCTATATTTATTTTTAAACCCTCTTCTCTCGAAACCATCATATTTCCTGTTTTCTATAGATTTTCATTCCAAACTCGTTTAATGTATTTTTTTATATTTCTATTGCACTATGTAAATCATTTTGTTGCCTGTTGACATCATTAAGTCATCTTCATATGAATTCTTTTACTACTACTCTATTGGGTTGAGGTATTCGAATCCAGTTTTGAATTCTTTAATTGTGAGGTCTCGTCCATTACCGAACATGGGTTTAATATCCCTTCTTGTCTGACTCCTTTATTTGTAGTGAAACCTTATCTAACTGAGTGTTTGTTTGTTTAATCCAATGTCTATCTACCGCTAGGTGTAAGGCGAAGTGGGTTGAATTCTGCATATTCTTCATAATTTTCTGTCTCTTATCATCCGCCTGGTTTGTTCCCATTTTATGTTTTTTTTTCTCTGTTTCTTCCTTGATCCCTTGAATGCATGTTTTCATTTGGCATACGACATACATGGCTGAACCTTCTGAATTATTGTCCTGTTATTATATTTTCTATAGGTGCTATCTTGAGTTGTTTACGGAATGCTTCATTTCTTATACGGTCTAGTCTAGATTTCTCTTCTATCCTCGTCAAAAATTTCATTTCCATCGTTCACTCTTGTTTTATACTTTTCGTTTAAGGTCCAAGATTCACTGCTTTATTTCATAGCCAGTCTTATTTTTCTTATTACATCTACCTTGATATTCTTTGGCACTTTTTTTTACCTGGAAATGTTGTCGTTAACATGTTATACATCTTTCCAGCTTTTCCCATCCTTTCATTTATTTCCCCCTCCAATTTTCCGTCACTATCAAAGATTGCTCCTAAATACCTGAATGTATGCACCTGTTCTATATTTCGGCACTTACTATAATATTGTGTATTTTATTTCTATTATTAGTTATTAACATACTTTTTGTTTTCATGTTATGGTAGTGTTGATCCTTTTTTTGCTTTGCTGCTTTCCCTGCCTTTTATTTTGTTAGAGCTTTAGTGATTTCACTGTTTAGTATTTCCATCACTGGCTCACTCGTTTCGTTTTGTTATAATTTTTTGATACTTGCTCTCTCTGTTTTCGAGTCTAACTTCTAGTAATCAGACCTTCGTGTCCTCTTTTCACTCTCAAGTCATTTATTGAAGATAAATTAATTCTTTTTATCAAGATTAAATCTATTACTGACTTTTCTTCTTTGATTTTAATTTTTGTGTAAATTTATCTACATCTCTAATCTCTATATTGGACAAATGTGTTGATACTCTTAGATCGTTCATCATACAGAAGTTATAATCGTCTTCATTTATATTTTCAATCTTAATTTTATTTATTTATTGAAAATGTATTGTTACTAATAAACATTATTAACATATAGTGCCTAAACTATAACATTTTAATTCATTATTAAAGCACATTATTATTTAATACATTATTAAAGCAGTGTTAAATGTGATTTTAAATACAAGTAATTTTTAACTAGTCATTGTGTTCATATTTATATTATACTAGAACAGTGGTGGCGGGTCAGACATTGACTCGTGAAGGCTTTTTAAATGACCCACGCGTTGATTTTAATAAATTTATTTTCTATATCATAAAAGAGAGAACAAACAAACGAAAATATTAAAAAACGTAAACGCAAACCTTTGGATTTTAAAAGCGAGATCCAAAAAAATGGTCAACTGTTAAGTTTTCCTGTTAACAAATTTTCGGTGTTTACAAATTATTGGGACCCTTTTTACCACCTGGGGGGGCACTGACTTAGTGACCCACGTGCTAATATTAAAAAAATAATGAACAAAATTTGACCCACTTCTCAAAAAGGTTCGCCATCACTGTACTAGAAGGTAAATGTATATACTCACTAATTGTTTTATATTTTATTTATACACTGTATCTTGTTGATAGAAATTGTGATTATTTATTTATAAGTAACAAATAAAATTATTTAACTGAATAGTAATGATGAATTTTAATTAAAACTTTTAAATTGTTATAGTTATGGGATAGATAAAATATTATTTCTCCTAATTAACTTTATTTGTATTAAAGAAACTTTATCGACGATTTGAAAAACTTATTTTCCGAAAATATTCCCAAATATGCATAACTGGAAATATCAAATATCATCCACAGTCAAAAGCAAAAACACCAAAAATTTTTAATGTGCGTTTATTATTGAAATTGTGAGTTTACAAAATAATTATAAAGCTAATATAAGTATAATTTATTATACAAGAGTACATATAATAGAGAATAGTTTGTATCAAGCAATTTTATGGTATAAACAATGTGATTGTTATTAAGTAACTAATATCGAACGTATAAATAATTTTTGAGCAAATGATTATAATACATGTATTCATCATCCATTGGCATTTATGGAATTGATTACAACTTTCTGTATGGCGCTTACTTGTGGCAAACAATTTATGATTATGGAAATACATTAACATAAATGATTAGAAAAGTATTTAAAAAGTTCACAAGACAAAGACAAAGTTCAAAACGTAGCATAGGCTTAAAATTATTTAAAAACTAAATAACACCATAATCAAAATAATGACTTTATAATGGGCAATTATCATGGTTATGCTTATGTTTACAGTCAGACATAATTTTAGTGATGTGATATGCAGGGCCGTGCGGTGGCATGGAACAATGGAGCGGTTGCTCCAGGCGCCGGAGCTAGATATTTTGCTATTTCTTTATATATATTTATATCGATGTCTGCTCCAGGCGCCAAAATACTACCGCACGGCACTGGAGATATGTAGTTATTTAAATGTCACGTTGCATGGTCCACACAATTTGTTCTTTTCCTGTCGTTCCCACAACTCGATATCCCATTTCAGCAAGGGCATTGACTACTATTGGTGGACTTTTTATTAACATTCTATTAAACGTTTTTCCGGAAATACGAAAACGTTTTATTAAGGCATTAGTTTCAACAGGATTCAGTCCAAACACTGCACTATCAGTTGCATATAAAGATGCCATTACAGCAACATAAGCATGCATATGACTCGACATAAGTATGCTAGCTGGTATTTAATGTTAAACAAAACAATTAATCTTCTTCTCTTGCCTTTATTATGGTATTTGTTGAAATAATCGGTTCCTGTTCAGAAAAGTCTTTTCTCATGGTCCATATAATACTTATTATACTCTTGTTTTACACTTGTTGAAGAAGATGCAACAACTTTATATCCCAAAACTTCCAGTGCAAACAAAATAACGCAAGGATGATTCATATAAACGATTTTAGAATCGTCGCAATAACCACCTGACGCAAATCGTTTTAATTGTTCTATATCAGAAATCAGGGGGGTTCACTTGTATTCAGGGTTGCCAACTTTTAGTTTGATCAAATCGCCAATTTGAAACCTCGAAGTCGCCCAAAGTCGCCATCATTAGTACAAAAAAACTACTTTGTATAAATAATTAACACTCGATGCCCATTACTTCATTGAATAATAGGGACGCGTTAAATTCCGGAATTCCGGAATTTAACCCATCCCGACTATATCAACTTTATTTTTTAATTGATGTGAATTCAGTTTTAAACATAACATTGTGATTTTCAAAACTATTTGTAAATTTACATAATGACATTTATAATAATTATTTTAGTGAGATAAAAAGGTCGCCAACGTTAGTCGCCAGTCGCCAAGACGAAAAAGTGGCCCCCAGTAACCTATCTGAACTCGCCCATTTGGCGAAAAGTCGCCCAAGTTGGCAACTCTGCTTGTATTATATAATTTTATATTTTATAATACATACATAAATCATATCAAACAATATGAGTAGATGGCGCTGATAGCATTTTCAAATTATTAGTTATATATAATTCTGTAAGATGGCAATAGTGTCAGCAAAGGTATATAAAGTTGCATAAACATAAGAATTTTGAAAGAAAAAATTTGAAATATGATTTGATGACAAAAAATGTGAAAATATTCCCATATATGTATACAGTATACTGGAAATATCATTCACAGCCAAAAGCAAAAACACCTAAAATTGTTAATATGTTCATTTATTATTGACATTGTAAGTTTACAAAATATATATGATATTCTATAAAGGTTTTAATTATAAAGCTAATATAAGTATAATTTATTATACAAGAGTACATACAATAGAGAATAGTTTGTATCAAGCAATTTTACGGTATAAACAATGTCATTGTTATTAAATAACTAATATTGAACGTATAAATAAATGACGTTAATTTTTGAGCAAATGATTACAATACATGTATTCGTCATCCATTGGCATTTATGGAATGAATTGATTAAAACTTGCTGTATGGCACTTACTTGTGGCAAACAATTTATGATTATGGAAATACATCAACATAAATGATTAAAAAACTATTTAAAAAGTTTACAATATTAATGTTATATTATCTCGATGAAGCCCCCTTTTAGTATTAGTTTCAATACATACATATATTATTATACACAGTTATTTAATAGAAATAAAAAAATATAAGAAATAATATAATAAAGAAATATAAAATTTTAAATATTTGCTCTTAATCTAAAAACATTGGCTTATCAATAAATTCCTTAAGTTGATAAGCTATTTTTTTTCTTGTTAGTGATTTGTAAAATACAAATTATTTTAAATAATCTTCATAATCAACTTTTTATATTTAGAAAAAAATGTGGATAATTGTAGAATTCTTCTATAAATTAATTAAGAACGTGTATACTTAAATATAGAATAAAAACAATTTATCTGACTTATGTACATCAAAACTTAGCATAGGCTTAAAATTATTTAAAATCTAAATAACACGATAGTACCGTAATCAAAATAATAACTTTATAATAGATATTTACACTAAAATTTAAAATGTACAATGAATAAGACAAATCAATTTTTTAAAACAAAGGCAAGATCAGAAGTTTTAGCAAAATCCGCAGGTAAATGATTTTTCATGTCGGGCTCTTCCTTTAACGCTGGACAGATGGCAATCAAATATTTACAAATTTCTATACTTTGACTTTCAGCTGCACGATGTAGGGCTGTTTTACCATCATTATCTTTTAGTTTGATATTGGCGTTGTAATTTAATAGAAGTTTAACAATATTTGTTTTTCCTAAAATAAATACAATAATCAATTATTTGATAATGACATATTTGAATTGAATTTTATCTTAATAGATTATGTGTTAATATGATAAGATTACAATTCAATTGTGTGTATAATTTTTAAAATAAAAAATATACCTGTAGAGCATGCTCGATGTAATGCAGTTGCACAACCAGCTTTGGTAACAGCATTCACATCTGCCTTATTATCTAGAAGAAATTTGCAAATATCATAATGGCCACATCGAGCTGCATAATGTAATGCAGTATATCCTGCATTATCTTTACTGTCAATAGCTTCTCCACCATTAATCAATTTTGCAACTTTTTCTAAATCTCCATATAGTGCAGCATTCCAAATACCTCTTTCAAAATCTAATTCATCTAAAGTCTGATGTACACAAGTTTTACATAAAACTGGACAATTATCATGGTTATGCTTATGTTGACAGTCAGACATAATTTCAGTGATGAGATATCTATAGTTATTTAAATATCACGTTGCATTGTCCACACAATTTCTGCTTCTCCTGTCGTTCCCACAACACGATATCCCAGTTCACCAAGGGCATTGACTACTTCTATTGGTGGACTTTTTATTAACATTCCATTAATCACTTCTTTTCTGTAATTATGAAAACGTTTTACTAAGGCGTTAATTTCAACTTCATTCAGTCCAAACACTGCACTATCAGATGCATGTAAAGAAGCCTTTACAGCAACATAAGCATGCATACCACTCGACATAAGTATGCTAGCTGGTATTTCCATGTTAGTAATGTTAAAACAATTAATCTTCTTCTCTTGCCTTTATTACAGTATCTGTTGAAACAATCGGTTCCGGTTCAGAAAAATCTTTCCTCATAGTCCACATATACTCATTATACTCTTGTTTTACACTTGTTGAAGAAGATGCAACAACTTTATATCCCAAAACTTCCAGTGCAGACAAAATAACACAAGGATGATTCATATAAACGATTGTAGAATCGTCGCAATAACCACCTGACGCAAATCGTTTTAATTGTTCTATATCAGAAAGCTTTAAACCCGAAACTAAGACACGCCACGGACATCGAGAGCCATATGATGCCAAATTACCACGTACTAATATATATGGCATTGATTTAGTTTTTATCTTTTATTAAAATTAGTTCGAACGATAATCTCTGACTGCACTTCAAGCACACAAATTTCTATTTGGTTATATTGAAATCAACTGTCATTTAAACGTCGCAATATAAATTTATTTATTTATGTTCATTAGAATGTAAACTGTTAAAGCAGCAACTTAATACAAATTAAAAAAAAAAACTATAAATACAATTTAAATCATACTTACGGAAATACATAAATCAAAATTTAAAATCTATAAAAAGGCTAGTTCACAAACGTCACTTTAAAGTGGTTTAAAGTAAACAGCTGATGAAATGTTCATGTCGATGTGATTTGTATCGATCTTGTAGAAATAAAGAAATCATTATTATAATAAAATGCAAAACGTAATTAACAGCGTTAAGGGTACTGCTCTTGGCGTAGCTGAATACTTGACACCAGTCTTGAAGGTATTCTAAAGTAATTTTATTTCACTATGTTGTTTGAAATAATTTTTAGGAGTCAAAATTTCGCGAAACCGGTGTTTTAACACCAGAAGAATTTGTAGCTGCTGGTGATCATCTTGTTCATCATTGCCCCACATGGCAGTGGTCTGCAGGAGATGAATCCAAAGGAAAACCATTTTTACCAACAAAAAAACAATTTCTTATAACTCGTAATGTACCTTGCCCTCGACGTTGCGAGCAAATGGAATATTCTGAAGAATATGAAAAAATAATTGAATCAGATGATGCTGATAATGGTTGGGTAGATACTCATCATTATGATCCTGCTGCTACAGGATCGGATGATAAAATTTCTGATATGGTACTGGATAATTCAAAGGTATATTTGTCTAATATTACTATCTTAAGGTGGCACTTTTCTACTCATAAAACGGCACATCTTTTAAATTTGGGATTATAGATTTATTTTTGCATGTATAGCATTAATGAAATATCAGTACACTCCCAACATTATAGAATATTTGTTCAAATAATAAATTTAAAACAAAATTTCATCGCTGATATGTTTTAAAGACGTCTGAAAAACATGTTTGCATTATTTTATTAAATAAGATAATCTCGAAATTAAAATGGTATATTTTCTGAGATTTTGCAGTTGAATTTTGTTTGTCCTCAGTCGGGTGAAGTGGGGGAGACAGATTCAAGTGGGTTGGGAAATATTTCGAGGCAAACTTTTCTTACAGTTTATGTTAAATACACCCCAATGTGTTTCATATGTGCATGTGCAATTTTTAAATATAACTCCTAAAAAATTTACATCCAACAAGTTACAAAG
>JAFFZR010016848.1:478-12077 GCA_018397195.1 Lethrus apterus | reverse complement strand
ATAAGATAAAAAACCTACGAAGGCGGTTTAAGACAGGATCTAGTATGAAGATCAATTTTACCGAAATTCGTTTTGAAGCTATTAAATTTAATTAAAATCTGTCGACTTCAAGTGAAGGTTGCATATGTGATTTTTTTTTATAAAATTGCAATTATTTCGAAAACTATCAACTTTAAGTATAGGAAGTATTGAACTTACACGAATATTAAATAATATATAGGGTGTTTCATTTAAAATAACAAAGTAAGATACCGTATCGTAAAAACAGAACACCCTGTAGAGTTGAAAATAATTTTGGCACATTCTACATATGAATCTGAATAAATTTTGTTTTATGAACTTCCTTCGTAACCTAACCACAAATATGTCAAACCACTGCTGTCATCTCCACACGAAACTGATTGAAACACGTGTTAACTTGTTTAATGTCATAAACCGCCAGAGTTTAACTTTTTGCGTGTTTGTGTTCGTTCATCGTCACGTTACAGACATTATTTGCGTAAAACGTAATTTGCGATGCAAATTGGAGATTGGGGATTTATCGACGTCTTTGTCATTTTCGAAAACTTAAATTAGATTTTAATGTCCGTCGAACGCGCGCCGCCGTTTGTTTCGTATTTTTTGCCTTAAAAAGGTTTTATTAAAATTTTTCTGCTTAAAAAAATGGCACCTCGATGATTTTAATAAATTGAACGAGTTTTATTTTTAATAAAATTGTTCATGAAAAATAGCTTTTCTTGTATGTTATTAAAGTAATACATTAATCAAATTATGTACGATTGGTGACACGCAACGTATTGCATCGAGTTGTGTGCGAATAATGTTTGTCCGATTAGTGTATAGGTCAAGTGTATAGGCGGTACAAAACATAAATCATAGATTTCTGGAAAATTTGAAACTATTCGTACCCACTGATTTAAATTTTAACATAAAACTCATATCATCTCAGCTTGTCGTTTCGATTTCAACTCAATTCAATCCAACAGACCCTTCTTACAGACAAAATTACTAGCACCGCTAACTATTGAAAAACACCCCCTTCTTTATAAATACAACGTGATCCGCATCCTTCCTATTGTTCCTCGGCGTTATTTATTTACGTCCCGACTACAACGCAAATATGCGATTTGCTAGCACGTCAAGGATTCATGCGACGAATTTGGTTCGTTAAAAATTCACGAACTGATTTTTTCCCCCTCGCCGGGGGCGTCGTCGTCGTCGTCGCACGAGAAAATAATAAAACGGGAGAGGATCGAAATGACTCGAGAAATTCTGGATGAAAACGCATAAAAGACGCACGATGTGTCGGGTGTCGTTTCCGCCGCGTGACGAAAGTATAATGGTGAATAACGTTGAGCTTAATTAGGTGAGTAGTGGGATTTTGCGACCGATGCGCGAATATGAAATTAAATTTCAGGGATTTAATTTTCGTTTTTAAACGGATTAACGAGGTGATTAATTAGAGGGTTTTTTTTAAGCTCAACCGAAAATTATCAGTTTTATTCAAATCTTTTATTCGTGAGCGAAACAATCAGTAAAAACGTGGTGTGTAATAAAAATCGGCCTTGTTCCAACTTTTTTTAGATTACTTGCATCAGAACCACCATTTATATTAAGAAATTACTTAATAGTAGCACCATCTGCCTCACAATTGATCTCTTGCGAGCAAGCTATTAAGGACCTTACGAACTACAACACCATTATTATTTTTGTCGCATGAAGAACTTGCATTTCCAAATAAGTACGAAGATGGATAAATCCACGACCCTTTTCCAATTTGGGATCGTGGTTGTCATTTCCTAGCTCTCTAACGTAAGTATTTTCAGGTGAAAGCTGCGTCCTTTATTTATTTCCAGAAAATGATTTTTTCGTTAAACTTCCCTTCCGGTACATTCTGTGATTGTCCATTGAAGATGTCGAAAAGTTCATTTAATTGATGTAATTTAATTGCCACAGTTGCCATTGCCTGAAGTGGTAAAGCACCTGTGATGAAACAAAGAAAAAACATTCGGAGAGTCATAGTTAATCCCGCGTTTGGAGAGTCATAGTTACTCCCGCCGTCGCTACGGCGAGAGTAACTACTTTCAAACTCTCCGACGCGTCGGAACGTTTGAGAGTCATATGTGACCCGCCGTCGGAGAATCATAGTTACTCCCCACGTTTGGAGAGTCATAGTTACTCCCGCCGGCGTGACGGCGGGAGTAACTATGACTCTCCAATAATTTAGTACATTTAACGATTAGACAAAAAGATAATCGTAACAGGTAATAACCATGAAATTTATGTTTGCAAGGTCCATAGGGTTCTTATGAATTCCTAAGAACGGCTGTTACTTTCCTTGGTTTTGAAGTCTGTGGCCTTCCTGAACGTGGTTCATCTTCAACGTTATCTCGACCCGCAGAAAACGTGAAACCTGAAAACTTGTGATCTTGACAACGCATCCTCTTCATTTTCTCTTCATTTTTTCAAACGTATCGGTCGGTTTTCGACAAACTCGACACTAAATTTGATTTTTATATTATTTATTTTTTTCGTAAAACTAAAACCAATGCTTAGCAAGTATCTAGATCAGACTTAAATTTGCACTGAAGATCAATGAGGCGTCGGCCTCGATAATCTGTGGAGTGAAAGCTCGCAGTGTTGTTTCTGAGCAATGACATCAGTCTCAGTACTTTTCTAACAGACCTCGTATATTGTATATTGCAAATCTTTTGCAGTCTTTACCCTTAATATCATTCGAAAATTTTCATTTGCCATCTTCCTACTTTATATTTTTTGTTTTCCTTGTTTCGCGCCATCGGTAGTCCAAATAGTATGAGGCTTAACACACAACTGCATTTTCTGAAATTAATGTGTTTTTTAATTTTTATCTTAATGTTCGTAATATTCAGTTCAATTTTTGAAGTCACACCGTCATTGCCTAGTTCCCCGACTATTTTTCCTTTTAATAGCAACTTTCAGCTTCCGATATGGCGCCGTCATTCATAGAAGATTTCTTTTCCCCCCTTTCGTCTGACAATCATTTGTTCCCGCCTCGCTTTAATGGCATTAGACGAGAGAAATTACATCTAAAGCTAACTCTTTACATCTAAAGAGTTAGCTTTAGCCGAAAAATGGAACCGATCTGTATCGAAATTTCTCGAAAATCCCCGCTGCTAACAAAGTTTCGTACGTCTTTTGTTTATTTTTTAAATGTGTATTGCGAAGTCGCTTTTTAATTTTTTTTTTTGGTCATGTTTGGTGTCGTTTTAAGGGTATTTTTTCGCTTTTTCATCTGACCGTCATTTGTTTTGCCCACTACATCCTGCTTCAGTTTTGTTTTATTTTTTAATTTTTATATTATTGCTCTGCCATTAGAATTATTCTAATTATACAACGCTAGTAATTAATAATTAGTTAATAATACTTAAACTTAATAAATTAGTTACCTAATAACATTTCTTGAATATCCTTATATTTACAATAATACTGCTTTCCATTTTACTTTGCCTTTCCTGCCATTCCACATCTATCGTGTATCTTTTCTTCAAACCCTCATTTGACTTACCCCTTTCTCCGCCTCTTTTGTGCTTAGACCGACATTCTCGTACGTTCGTATTCCCTTTCTGTTCCATATCGTCTCGTACTTCCTCTTTCTTTCTTTCTCTACAATTTTTGTGTTGACATACATTTTTGTGTTATGAAATTTTATGCAATTTCGATCCCCAGGGGATATTTGAAATTCCGTTTATAATTTAATCCGTCGAGTATTTTGTATTTTCAACGTAATAAATTCTTGTCTATTTAGGGGGGATTCGTACTGGATTGAGGTTGCTTAACGCGTCAACTGCGAATAAAAGTTTATTTTAAATGCGATTGTCGTACAATTGGCGTCAACATTTTTTCGCAGAGACACATTATCTTTCATACACGTTTCGTTTCGCTTTGTTTTTGTTCATCGTAACATTTAATTTTGAAAATGGAGACTTGTTTCGTAAACGTCGTCGTAGGCGATTAATATCCTAAACTATAATCTTCCGAGATTTTCCTTTAAAATTAAATCTTCACAAAAGATTTTCTGGTAAGGAATTTTCAACGTTTTGTGTATACGTTAACGTTAACAATGGTATTCTTTTGTGTTCGGACAACGTTTATTTATGAAACTGGAAAACGTTCTTGTCGTTCGATCGATTATGTTACATTCTCGACGCATTCCAAGACTCAATTGCATCGAATCCTTTGCATAAAATTAAAAACGGGGCAAATGACTCGCATAAAACGCTTCGTATGTAAATATAGCAAAGTGGAACATCATAAACTTGACCACAACACTTGACCTAAATTTTTCGGGCGTTGTTGCGAAGTAATTATAAATTCTTTCAGGACCGTAACGTGCATAACAAATTTATCAAAGAACGTGAAAACCCATAAAACCGTATAATGACATTTTTGTGTGAAATAAAGAGTAACGAAGTTAATTTCCCAATAATTTAAATTTAGATCGATGGCGTTGGCCACGATGAAAAATCCACTTAAAAGCAATTATGAACGGGTTAATGACACATTTCCCAAATAAACGACGAAAGTCTCGTATTAAACTTAAAAATATCAAATTGACTGAGTAAAATTCATTTATAAGCGTTGTTTATTTTGGATAGTCGCTTCGTTTATTCAAACGGGATTTTTTCTAAAAGATTATCTTATTTTAATTTTTATAGAGCTTACAGTGTGGAAAGTCAAAAATAATTAAAAACTCACGCATATTTCCATGTTAATGATTTTTTTTAATTTCAGTTGAAAATGTTACCAAAAATGCAAATGCAAATTTTTAATATATATAAACATCTGCAACGTCAACAAACGTAAAAGGGTACGAAAATGTCGAGTGAACCGGACAGTAAGAAGAGTCAAACGAGCAGCGGACGTAGAAAGCACAGATCACGTTCGACGCCAAGGCATGGAGATAACGACAAGCCGAGGAAAAAGCGACATATGAGTGCTGCGAATTCCCTTGTTTCCATTCCGAATACAATCAAGCTATCGATGCTCAATAGTGGTCTATTGCCAACTAGTAAGTATAATTTCTACTGTACGTTCTAAAAAATAGAATAAAATTATTCATAATATATCTTGCGATAAAATTAGTAACATTTGTAACAATAATTTCTTAAATTCTAATCGTTTAAATTTTAAATAATTATACAAAGTCATTTCATTTAATAAACACAAAACTGTTGGAAACATTTTATTCTTATTTTAAATTATTATTTTAAATTCTTAAATATTACTACTTAAATTGTTAGTTGTAAATTTTCGATATATTTTTGATTGAAAGTTCCACTCTTAATGCTCCTAAATCAGTAACATTTAACTCGGGTCTTCTCCAATAAAATTAGTTAAAGTAACAAATAAAAATTATTTATTTGCTCGAAACTGGTATCTGTCAATGGTGGAATTCATACTTTCAATCTGTTTAAAAATTAAAAAATTGTCCATAATTTTATTAAAAATTTTCTGCAGAAAACCTGCAGAAAACCTGCAGAAAACCTTTATTTGGCGTAATCCATTACAACACCGTTTTGAATTTTCAACGAACTCTAAACCTAAATAATAGTTTTTCCAGATTATACAGGATGTCACCATCGACGTCACGTAGTTTTATGGCGAAACGGCATATATTCTTCAACTTCTGTTGCAGGTGGATTATGTAAGTCAATACATTTTAAAAATATTTTCAAATATACAGGACGCTCCTGTGTGGCATATCAAAGTTATATTTTTTCTAATGAAACGCCCTGTATTTCAACACATTTTTGAATTGTACGTAATAAATAAGCCAGACTCATAAATGTTCCCTATACGTAAATACTGTTCTGATTTATTTCGATTTTTCAAAAATGTAAGGTTTTAGAAAAAAAAATTATGCCCAAACGAAATTAATTATGACAAATTTGCTTTTAGGAGTAGATAATAGGCCAGTCCCTTAATTTATTTAGTAATTAATATTACAACTTTCTCTACAGGTGTTCAGCATTTTTTTTTCTAAAACCTAAAATTTCAAGAAAAATCGAAATAAATTAGAACTATAATATTTAAGTACAAGAAATCCTTATCTGGCTTATTTTTTACGTACAATTCAAAAATGTGTTGAAATACAGGCCGTTCCCTAAGAAAAAATATAACTTTGATGTACCACTCTTTTTTTGGAGCGTTCTGTATATTTGAAAATATTTTTAAAATGTAGCCCTTCTTGACTTACATAATTCACTTTCAACAGAAGTTGGAGAATATATGCCGTTTCGCCATAAAACTCCGTGGCGTCGGTGGTGACTCACCCTGTTTAGAAACAGCAAAAATTAATATACGAAAAATTCAGTTATTTATTATATAGATAAAATCACAAACTTTAGATATAATTATTGATGGCATGATATACACTCAATCAGGTACAATGTAAAGATAGGAGTTCTTCAAGGTTTAGTTTTAAACTATTTGTTTGCTGTTATAGATATTAGCACAATTTTTTTTTTATTTTCCGTAAAAAATCAAGGATTTTTTTGTAAGAAAATTAAAATTGTAAACATTTTAAAACATCAAATCTTTAATCTCATATTTCATCAAATGTTTAACCCAATCTGATGGTTTTATAAAAAAATTTATATATTTTACACATTTAAAAAAAAAAAATTCTCACATAAAACATTTTCTTCCTTGAAACTCGTGGTTACTTTAAACTTAAATATAACATTTAAAATGAACTGATGAAAGAATGACCTCTTTAAACGTAAATTCTGAAAAAGATTAAATAATTTTCATCGCAATTAGCATTAAAAATTACAATTATGCCGCCTACGTAACTTCAATAGTAAGTTTACCAACAATTCGAGATTACTTTTAAGAGTTGCTGTGCATATATTTATAGAAAATTCCGGAGGCATCTGCAAGTACTGCGTATTCACTTGTTCTTATAGTTTATATAGAGATATCTCAACTTGTTCCAAAGATAACAATTTAGACGTGTAACATTGATTACTAAACGTTTCATTTAATAGCTTTTAGGGTATCTACATAGAAATACAACAAAAAATACAGGGTGTCCCATGACATGAATGCCATAGCTTGAGGATGTGTTGCTGAAGCAATTTGGAGTCAAAAATGTCTAATGAACATATGTCCAAAACTCTTTCGTAACCGAGCTACAACAATTTGCAATTTTAGATAACACTAGCAATTCAGGTATTAGGTAGTGCTTATCAAAACATTTTAAAATAAATTGCTTTATTGAATTAATTGTTCAGAATGTCCATCTACTTTCCGTATACATATTCGACCGAACAATCCACCATTCAAACGCACACTTGACTGCTCGGTCGGACTGAAATCGTAACAACAGCTCGAATTATGTATACGGAAAGTAGGTGGACATTCTGAACAATTAATTCAAAAAAGCAATTTATTTTAACATGTTTTTTAAGCATTAGACATTTTTGACTCCAAATTGCTTCAGCAACACATCCTCAAGTAATGGCATTCATGTCATGGGACATCCTGTATATGCAGTAAATATTGAATAAAAAAGTTTAAAAAATAAAATGTATTCACAGTTCCATCATTTACATTGTAAGATTTAAATTTATTTTCACTCAAAAAGAACAAAAATCTAAAGAAAATTTATCATTAATTTTACTAACAAATTGACAAAAATTACAAACATAAAAAATTAATTTTAATTATAAATCAACGCATTAATCGCAAGTGAATTGCATCAAATGCGATTCCATTTCCAACAACTTGCTACCCTGCGCAGCTAAACCACAATTGATCATAACTCAATTATTTCGATCCAATTTGTAATAAACATGAACGCTTTCGCGGTTCCGGAATTAATTATTCCCCATTCGAATCGCTCTAAATGTCGCCGTACGTCGTAATTTAGAATTTTCATAATTGAAAACAATTGAAACTATAAACGTTGTGCTTAAATTCGAATAAAGTTCCCAAACTTACTAAATTCATAATTAATGTTATCACCGTCGACTGAGTTTATAAATGATGCTCGACTTACTTTGCGACGAAAAGAGAGAATTTAAACGAACTTTTCGACTTATTCCAACGTAAGGTTGGTTGAAAGTTAATACTTTAAAATGCGTCAAAGTTAAAAGAAAATTTGTTATGTAGACAATTTTATACATATTTAAGATGAATTCAACGCAAACTACAAGCAAAAAGATTTCCCAGCACTGCTGCATTGTTAAAATAAAACATTTTTTTTATAAATAAAAAAGCACTTCTTCGAACTATGAGCTTGCGTTACGACTTAGAAATCTCCACAGAAAAAGAAAAGATTTAGCAAGTTGAATCAGGATAATATATCACCATCCTTCACAAGAAATGACGAAACATTTCATAAATTTTTAAAGTTGCAAAATAGAAAATATTTAGCTAGCGCTATAAATATAAATAAATAAATATTTAAAAATTTAAACTTGCCCATTCAGCTAATTATTATATTTCTTATTCAAATATCTAAACAAATAACGTGGATATAAAAATGACATAAGAGCCGATAAATTACCAATTACACAACATAATAGGCGTATGAATCAATAATGGACATAAAAGCCCTCTCGAATTGAATTACTTGAAGACTGGCATTAATTGAATTATCGTCAAATGTCGAGTGAATTAAATTATAAAGGTCGCGTTTATATATCGGCATGGATGGCGTGTGCGTGCGACTGACGTCAAAGAAGAAGGCGATCCCTTTGATCTTTGCCTCTTTGAGAGGATTTAAGGTATCATGTTTCTTTAAAAATACTAAAAGTAAACTGTATCTAAGCCAACAAAGGTTTCCCCCAAGGTTAGATTTTAAAAAGATTGTGGCGTAAAATTTGAGAAAAATTGTTATTGTTAGAAAGTCGGTCGCTAAACTGCGATGTGAGGAAAAAAGAATTAAAAAAAATTTTAAAAAAATTGATATAATACTTATAATAATAAATTGATGTAATCGACAAAACCATTGAAACAGAAAACGATTCGAAGGAATCAATATATTCTGAAAATGTTAAATGGAAAAAAGATAAAAATATATTTAAATACAAGAATACGAATCGATCAAAGCGAATATGAAATGTTAAAGAAAGTTTTTGAGAAAAATATACATGAAAAAAATAAGCAACTTGTGTTTCAAAATAACATAATAATTTGTGAAATTGAATTTGTCGTACAAGATATTGAATCCTTTACAAATTTTGTATCTTGAAAAGTCGAAAGAAAATATCGAGGTTGAAAATAAACCAACCCAACTTAAAGGACGACATCCTGTTCAACCTAACTTTTAAAATTTGAAATTTTCTCAAATTTTTTAATTCATCACCTTCCAACTGAAAAATATTTACGATGTGCGATGAATATAAAAAAAAAAAAACAAAATAAAATGTATGGAAAATTTTGAAATGGCCATTTAGAGACACATATCTGTTATGCAAATATGTTTGTTGAGTTGTGATTTATTGAAAAATTAGGGAAATTTCACAATTCAGAGCTTAGGTTGGAAAGGAAGTCGGATAACATTGGAATGGCTTTAAGTGCAACAAATTTGAAATTAAATTGAAATTTTTAATGTTTCGAAAATCACAACTTTTGTACAATATTTGTAATATATATACAGGATAATTCTGAAATAGTTCCCACTATTTTAATAGGTGATAGCCAAACCCAAATCCGCAAAAACGGCGGTTTTATCTTCAGTTTAAATTTTCGAAAAATGTCATGTTTATAAGCATTCGGTTCTAAATATGATCCTGTAAAGCTTATTATTGAATTGGCTTATTATTGGAAGTAATAAATCTGTAAGGAATTGAAAGAATTTAAAGATTAAAAATTTGAAAGTTAAGACACGGAGAATTAATACTCGGTTTTTAATGTATGTATGTATTTGTTTTATAGAATGTACAATCTTGGACATTTTAGAAGATGACGCAAGGAAGAAATTTCACATTTGTCGATTCTTGTAATTCACATCGATCCGACATACTTTTGTTTAAAAATGAAATACAGAATAAAATTCTTTCATTCTATGTTTTCGTCATTTTTTTAACTTTCATTAATAATCCAGCTTTTGCGTGCGTGGCTTTCCGTGTAACGTTCGCGTAATATCAGTACATGATCAACGTTCGTTTAGAACGAACGACCATTTTATAAATTCCATCACGTGATTGGGTTGATAAGCCGTTGGTTGATAAGTCCGTTTCGTTTCGAGGAAGGCGTCGTTGTTTCAGACGATATGCGTTACGACGCTCTGGCCGAGATAAAAATAGAAACGCGAGCGTCCGATATCTTTTCAATGGTAAAGCCAATGCATCGGTAAACACATACCAGCAGCGTCGTCGTCGTTCGATTTCGACGTATTTTTAGACTGGAAACGTTTTCATTCGGAATTTCTCTGGCTTCATTATTTTATTTACCGTTACGTAAAGTCAAGGTTGACGAAAATTCCTCTGCCGACTGACGTCAACTATATAATTTGAAGAAACGCATTCGGCTTATTTTTACCTTTGATGATAAAACGTTGAATGGAAAACATTTCTTACAAGAAAAATACTAATGTGAGATGTGTTGTTGTTGCCTGTAGGAAATCGTGGATGAAAGGTTTGCTTTAAGAAAAATAACAATAAAATGTGTGTTATTATCTGTCTTTGTCAACTATCATTTACTGCACTCGATTTTTTCCAGCTTTATAAATTCATCAAAAACTATACAGTGTGGTGATAAAGTTTGGAACAAAATTCATAAAAGCGTTTTATAATGTTTTTAAGAAAATCGCTCGGACAGGTCAATTTTGGTTTTTAAAATGCCGTCTTCTGACGTTAATTTTTTTGGAATGACGTCATTTGTTTTTGCACAATGACGTCATCATAATTTTTTTAAAATGACAACCCCCACTTTTTTCTTCTGTTTTTAATAGACCTCTTACTACTTAAACGGTGATTTAAAAAAAATTGGTACCTTACATAACAATTTTTTTGAATAAATGACATTTAAATTTTTTCTTTTAAACAAAAATTATAATTTTTTGAAGAAAAAATGTTATTTTTTTCGGAAAAGTTCTTATGTAAAGAATTAATTCGGTAATTACCACTTAACATCAAGGAGGTCTATCAAAAGCAAAAGAAAAAAATAAGAGGTGTCATTTAAAAAAATCGATAATGACGTCATTGCACCTTAAAGCTTCACTCTTCGTCTTAGATGCATAAATTACTGTTATTTGCTTTAATTTAGAATGTTTACGATTATTATTTTTACTAAATTATAACCACTGACGATCTGAAGTAAATGTGTCATTTATTCAAAAAAATTGTTATGTGAGGTACCAATTTTTTTACATCACCGTTTAAGTAGTAAGAAGGTCTATTAAAAACAGAAGAAAAAAGTGGGGGTTGTCATTTAAAAAAAATTATGATGACGTCATTGTGCAAAAACAAATGACGTCATTCCAAAAAAATTAACGTCAGAAGACGGCATTTTAAAAACAAAAATTGACCTGTCCGAGCGATTTTCTTAAAAACATTATAAAACGCTTTTATGAATTTTGTTCCAAACTTTATCACCACACTGTATA
>JAFFZR010016846.1:0-21060 GCA_018397195.1 Lethrus apterus | reverse complement strand
GCTTCGCTCCGTAATTGAAATCCAACAGTCAAACAGTAATTTTTTAAAAGTTGGGTTGGGTTCGCTCCGTAATTGAAATTCAACAGTCAAACAATCATTTTTTAAAAATTGGGTTGGGTTCGCTTCGTAATTGAAATTCAACAGTCAAACAACCATTTTTTAAAAATTGGGTTGGGTTCGCTCCGTAATTGAAATTCAACAGTCAAAGAGTCATTTTTTAAAAATTGGGTTGGGTTCGCTCCGTAATTGAAATTCAAAAAATAGATAAATGGGTTGGGTTCGAAATTCAAATGAATGAATGAAATTCAAAAAAATTAATAACTTGCAATCTTTTAACTTACAGAAATTATTAATTAACATGGCGACCTGAACCCCCCCACCTAGAATCAACTCAGTCCAATACAACAACTTACTGAATACCTGATGCGAAACATTGGAAATCTAAGGACGATAATACTTTATTATTGTAAAGAACACACATTTTATTTCTCATCAGTTATCCTTCAAGGAATTATTTATAAGGTCTTTCCTCTTGCACATTCAAATTAAGGATTAAATGGTTTTGAATATGAAGCTAAGTGAACATTCTTCTAAGAATTTATCCAGAAGGTAATCCACAATGATGAACGAAGCGATTTTTAAAAATTTAACGAGTCGTTAGACGTTGGTTTCATTGATCCCTAATATTTTTAAAACACAAAGGTGGGTTTTGATAATATTCTTAGTCTTATCCTTGGCGCATATATCACTTTTTCATTTGTTTAATATCAAATCAAATAAATTGAAAAAAGAAAGAATCAGAGGTTTAATGTGTCGACCATTAACTTCTTGACCATGTCTTCAAACTCTCGGCCTACTTTTCCAAACATTTCCGATGTTATGGAATAACAAGTCTATTATTTTCTCTTCAAATTCTTAACATGACCCAATAGTTGATCATTCTATTGGATCTCTTCTCCTCAATCATCTTCCAGGAAAATTATCATACAAAAATTCTTGACTTGACTTGGCGATAAAAATGGCTCTCCATTTTCTATTTTTGCAAGGAAGCATTATTGAATTTATAAAAAAATCAATTTTCTGTCGAAATTCCTCTTATAATAATCCTTTAATAATTACTGACATTTGAAAAAAATGTTTGTTGTCCGAAGAATTCTGAAATGTTTTGCAACCCAATTTTGCAAAGGATGACGGCGGTACGACGCAACGTTTGGAATGCACGTTCTGGTAACTTTCTATATGAATGACGCAGCCGCAGCACTAAAACGACTAACGGTAAGGAGAAACACGGTTGGGTTTTACCGTCCCGAATAGCCCATCATCCGTAGTATATACATACTTGGAACACTATCATAATAGTTTGCGATAATCACAATCTTTAAAATGAGACATTAAAATATTGGAAACGCACTTCTTAAAACTGAAAACTAAAGGCTATAATCCAGTATTTGCATCGTAGAATACAAACAGAAAGTCTAATAGATCTTGATATTTTCTTCTGATAAACACAAAACTCCAAAGGTTCATTTAATTTGCCCACCATTGGTATCTCGTAAACGGTAAGAGATGGAAACTTGGTTAAGTGGAAGAAAACATACTATAGGGCAAGGCCTACTAGTTTATAACAAGAAAATTTATAAACGTTGAAAAGTTTCTTCCTACAAAAATATTTTTTTCACAATTAGGGCATTTTTCTTTGCACGTTTCAAATTGGTAAACAAATTTGGTTTCTGTGATATGCACAGTACATTGCTTATTTTAATTCCAAATTATGGGCGGCTGTGCCATTTTTATTTTTTTGCTGGTGCCAGAGCCGCCCATAACTAATATTTAAAATGACCATAGGTTTTTTCAAACAAATGATTTAGAATGATTTCCTCCTATCACAGAGCGAATTTCAATTACTTGAAGTTAGTCACAAATTGAATTTTCTTATTGGTAGATGAAATCCCGAACCCTTTGAAACTGCTCATTTGAACAGACCTAATATTTGAAACACAAACACAAAATGTGTTTATACATTCGAAACATGCACAAATAGGTGTTCTGATGTGAAAAAATATTTTCGTATTATTTCATAGGAGCCAGTTATAAAGAAAAACGTCAAATTTTGATTTTTTGTTTATAACTGTCAAATTTTTCAACTTCTTTACATTTTCTTTTCATAAGCTTGTAGGCCATGTTCTGCAGTATACTTTCTTTCATTAAACTAACTCTTCATCTCTTAGCGTTTACGATATACCAAGGAGAGAAATTTAACTGAGACAGCCAGAATATAATTATCATTCAAATGAAATAGATCCAAGCGTGTTCTTGGAGCAAAATATCAAAAGAGAAAACATAAGTATCAACTTCTACATCTTCAGTTACGTTGAAAATAGGTATAATGAATACCTACGATGTTAGCGATGAAGAACTGGAACAATAGGGATACTACGTTTGATAACTGTGAAGCTATANCTTGGAGCAAAATATCAAAAGAGAAAACATAAAGCTGAAAATAAAAACAAAAAATTTTCAAAGATTAGTGACTTTGACATAAGTATCAACTTCTACATCTTCAGTTACGTTGAAAATAGGTATAATGAATACCTACGATGTTAGCGATGAAGAACTGGAACAATAGGGATACTACGTTTGATAACTGTGAAGCTATAGAACAAAAATCTAAACCTACTTGTAGAAACAGAAGACAACTTTCCCACTACTGAATGACGCCCAACTCGATGAATAAACCATAAACAGCATGCAAACCTCAAGAAAATTTTCCCAAAGATCATAAAAATGACATAATACAATTTATCAGATTTCTTAGCATTATTTACACAAACAATACACATAATTTATAAAAACAGTAAAACGCATTTTCGTTAAAATAAACGATAAAGTAACGACATAATTTACAAAATTTCACAACGAAGACGAAGAGCAAAAAATTAGCGTTTAGTGACTGCTGCTCAAAAATATTGAATGTAGTGTATCGTAAACCATGCATCTTCGCAAGAAATTAGGATGTCCTAGCACACTTACGTAAAGAAACGCCAGTTTGAAAAGAAATATTAGAAAAAGGATATTAGATGTTACGTTACGTTACGTTACGTCACGAAAATCTAATTTAGCTTTAGCCTTCGTGAAAACAGACACGAAAAATATAATACATTAAAATTAAATATTTATAATACCATCAAGCCATCTGACGCATCTCCAAGAGCAACATTTCCTGGAAAGAGAGTTTGGTCCTTCCAAAATCTGAACGTATGTCCGACCAGTTTAAGACTCTTAGATTTAAAATGCGACATCTTTTGATATAAAGTTGTAGGAGAAACTAATGCAAATAGGGAAAATCGATGACCTCCTAGTACATACATTTGAATGAAGTGATTTGCTGATAGTCTCGGAGGCTGATCCAGGACTGAATGGAAAGCTTAAGAAGGAACTGGGACACCCACGGATATACGAATGCAAAAAATTGGTGCCCTTTGGAAAGAATTCCAGTATATTGAGAACACGAATTTATGCTTATTTATATACATGTAGTGAGGGCCAGACAGTCCTTGTCCTTGCCAAGGTTACACCATATGTCGGTAACCAATATCACTGTATAATCTGTCCTATAAACCCTTTAACTATAGTTAAAAATAATTATAAAACTACATTAAAATATCTATGAACAGTTCTAATTCAGTTTTGATAATAAAATGCAAACTAGAAAAGAAAATTTACATTAATAAAAGAGTCAATATATAACTTTATTTATAATTAATATCTTAAATAAATAATATTTATAATAAAGGAATCACTATTAAATATAATTCGCAAAACATTAATATAACAAAATTGAAAATGAGTTTACACAACGTATTAATTAAACACATTCAGTTTAAAAACTATTAGCCGACGATGACAAAAATCAATTACATATAATATCATAATCTATAACAAGAGAAAAACAATAAAAATATGTCAATATACAATTAAATATCTACCATGCTTATTTATGTACAGGTACTTATAAAGTTGATTTACGATAAAATATTATTAAAAACATTCATATTTAGACAAATATAAATACAAAATTAATTGACTTTACATATTTTACATAATGATTCTTTAACGTATGCCAGTGCCAGTAAATCATATTTAAATTATCACTCCCACATTTTAAAAATCGATTTTTGAAATTTTGAAAAACAAATTTTTACAATAGAATATGAATGTTTTTATAATTTCCTATAATTACAAAAATAATATATAATTGGGAAGTAAAATTAGATCAACCAACGCTGGAAGTGTTCAATGACATGTATTAACACCATATTTAACAACTAACTTGATTTAAAAAGAAAGATAATAATCGGACATTCTATGGAATGGAAGATGGTATTCGAGATCACGTACAAGCCATTTCTTGCTTTGCCGCTTTAAGTGCTAAAATTTTTTTTTAATTAATAAGAATGTTACAAAACAAGCTTTTATACCTTCTCGTTCTCTTCTTCTTATCTTTTTCCTTCTTCTCTCTATCGTTGCGAGTTCTGCTTTGACCGTTGCATATGTCTTTCTAAGTTCCGATAATTTCTGTTGTAACACTGCTATCCTCTGACCACTATCTAAACTTGGATCTATAATTATAAAAAGTATAGGCCCAAGAAAATCTTTCAATTAAGAATGATATAATACAAAGTGCATACCTAATTCTACAAAGAAATTATATTTTGAAGGTCGAGGAGATCTAGTAACTCTCATTTCAACATTTGTAGTCGACACAATACTTGTATTTCCTTGTGCAGAATGCTCTGATGTGTCATCACTCTCACTGTTATGGTGTGATCGATTGCTATTAGATTTACGGCCCCTCTTTACGGGAATTTCATCAATCCCCTTATATGAGCGTCTACGTTTTTTACAAGGTGAAGGTGTACCATCTTCTCGAGATCTCTTACCACCCATCGAGCACGCCTCACTGTTCATCAAAGTATCTAAGAAGTGTTGGAATTAATTTTTGTTGTAAGAATATTTTCAAATAATTTTTACCTTCCTCACTATAATGTGTCACCTTGGACGAAACACATCGCTGACTAGATGGATAGTCTCCTTCGGCTTCCATTGATTTACAACTTTCATCAGCTGTGTTAGGAGAGAGCCTACCATTATCACTGAAATATTTAATTCACTTTTTATTCTACTTAATTTTAAGCAGTTTTTAAACAAATTCTAAAAATTGTAACTAGGTAATTTAATTGCTATTAGTTTTTATAAATTTACAAGCAAAAACCTACCCTCTTGGTGATAAATTGCTAATTGTGCTTTCAGGTGTGGTTGGAGGTGTATTATCTAGAACAGTTGATGCATCTCTCTTATCCTGATTATCCAAGTTTAATGGTGGTGGTATTATCCTTTCTTTTATCACAGGAGATTTATGTTCCACCAGTAGCATATTTTTATTGTTATTGGAGCTACAGCCAGGTGGCGCACTAGCAAATGGCATTTCTAACTCATTCTTACTGGTTTTTTGCTTAGGTTCATTGCTTGGAGGAGGTGCAGGACTGCCCGGTATTGTTTCCTCACACCACAATAATGAGTGTGGGTCAGGTTCATCTTCTTTCACTTCTATCTCCATCTTTGGTTCATCTTTAATTTCTTCAATTGAGATGGTATCCTCAAATTTAAAGTTGCGCTGTTCAACAACTACAGGTTCTTCATTTTTCACAAATGAGGCATTACTGTCACTTTCTTTAATATCTGGTTTCATGTCCAATGAAATGCTTGTCTGTGAATCTTCATCCATCA
This sequence comes from Lethrus apterus, assembly GCA_018397195.1. NCBI lineage: Eukaryota > Metazoa > Arthropoda > Insecta > Coleoptera > Geotrupidae > Lethrus > Lethrus apterus. The sequence goes on along the minus strand of JAFFZR010016846.1, from coordinate 15,273 downwards.
CCAACCTATACACAATAAATTTTGTAACTCGGGCATTTATTATTGATTTATGTTTACGTTATTATTACAACTAAATAGTACAAATGAATCAATAAAAACTATGTTTAAATGATACCTAGTATCTGAGCCACTGGAATCTGAATCTGTCTCATCTATGTACTCCCTGGAAACAATTTTTCGTGATGACTTTCGTTTGTTTTCTAGATCAATTTTCTGTTTTTCCATCTTGAATTTTAAATCAGGAGTTTTAGGTTTTGGTTCTGGGCTATTTACTTCTTTAATACTTTCTTTCTCACTTTCTTCAATTTTCACTTCTTCCTTTTCCTCTATTTTATCTTCAATTTTGATTTTATCAATACTCTCTTCCTTCTCGATTTCACTTTTTGGCACCTCTTTATTTTTAATCATGTTGAACTTTTGCAAAATTGAATCAGCTATCTTCGTGCCAATCTTCACATTAATGTCTTTTAAATCATCAGCTTTGGTTAAAAATGGAGGTGGCTGTGTACAAAGATCTTTCAGTAGTGCAGAATCCGTTTCCTGGAAGACTGGAGCAATTTGTCTTGATAGGGAAGCTATTTTTTCCTGTGTGTCTTTACTTTCTATGAAGATTTCAGGAGCTTTTGATTCATCTTCGCTCTCTATTTGATTTAGTGTTAATTGTAAGGTGTCTTCTCGTTTTGGTGTTTCATAACCTACATTTGGATGTGCTATCAGTAAAGCATCATTACTGTCATTGTCAAAAGTTAATACATTTTGAATAGTAGCTTGTAGAAGTTCTTCATCATCGCTTGTTGTTGGTTTTCTATCATCTGATTTTGATGTGAACCCTACACAATCCGAATCTATATTATGATCTGGTGATTCTTTAGCAAACGTGGGAAATAGTTGTTCTTTGTGTGTAAAAAGGGGTTCATTTTGAAGGTCTTCATTATCAGATATATCTAACTTCTCTTCATTATCATCTTCCACTGAGATTGGCAAATCTTTAAAAAGAATTAAAGGCTCATCTAGGTTTAACATTTTTGTAACTTTTGCTTTGAAATCATCAGATTTTTCAGTTGACTTCCCAATATGGAAAGATGGTGATTCAACTAACTTATCAAATGGATCTTCTATGTTTTCCGTCTTCAATTCTTTCTCGTCGTCATCTTCATCTTTTTTTACTGGTGTTCGCCTATTGTACTTTTTCCGATCTTCTTTTTCATCTTTTGCTTTCGGACTTTTTTTCTTTGGCGATTTTTCCGCACCATCTAATACTCTAGGTACCAATCGTTTTTTACTCTTTTCATCTGTGGTCTTGTGAGGTTCGAATTCAAATGGTTCTGGTTCTTTAAATTCATAAATGTCATCAGAGCTAGATGCACTTTCAATCATTTTTTCTTTTTTCTCTTCAATTTCGTCAACTTTTATTTCAACATTCGAATCATCCGAAGATATTTGATCTTTTTCGCTACTTTCCGCGTTTGTCATCTTTATTTTTGTGAAACCTTTCAGTTCAGATCTTATTTGGTTGAGATCAAAATCTCGACCCTTGGGTGGATTTACACTATCATCTTCTTCACTTTCTTCAGATGGTTTCTGTTCTGGTGCCTTTTTTAATTTTCGAGGTGTTCTTTTAAGTTTGTCAGTTTCATCTTCTTTTTCTGTGTCATCATCATCTTTTCGTTTTTCACCTTTCTGAAATTAAATTTGAGAATAATGATGCTTGAACATTTCTTAATAATTAGAACTTTATAAACGAGATTGGACAATTAAAGTCTGAATGGAAACATAAAATTAAATATATTTTACCGAGACGACTAGAAACTATTGTTCAATATACTGCATTGCAAAAGAAACTAGCTACTTACTGTTTTGGTTAGTTTTTTCCTAACAGGTTTTGATTCCCCATCTTCACTTTTGCTACCACTTCTTGTCCTTGACTGTTCAGATTCACTTTCCAAACTTTCAGAATCAGTCTCCGATTGAACTGAAATATCTGTCTGAACAGAAGTTCTCCTGGTTCGTCTGTTACTTTCACCTGTGTAACAGAATGTATAAGTTTGTCTTATGTAATACTGATCGTGACAGTCTTAAACAATTATCATATTAAAATGAAACATTTTATTTTTTTGTTAAAAAATATATATATATTAACCTTGTCTTGTAACTCTATTATTTCTAGTGACAGGAGTTGCTGGACTTTTTGTCCTACTTGATGAAGAAGTAACACTAGAAGGTGTTGTTGATCTGGGTGGTTCAGTAATGGTACTTCTTCCAGTAATTGATAGACCACGGCCTCGTTTAACTGCTGGTTTAGAACCACTAGTGGAAGGAATGGCGCTCGCACCATTTGCTGCTGATGATGTAACAGTCTATAAAAGATGCAACGTTTCTTCATGAATATTATAATGTAATCTTGAATGTAATTATTAAAATTGTTGGACGTTTTTAAACATCTATATTGAAGTGATGTCAGTTAGTTAATATTATGAGATTTAACAACACATTTAAATGAGTGTGGAGTCAAACAACAAACCTTTGAACCCAAAGATGATACCTGCTTTAATCTTTTTGCTTTAGTGTTGGCACTCAGGTTTTCTGCTATTCGGTTTGGTGCAATCCATTCATCATACCTCGTGTTCCAACCAGTGTAATGTACAAGATAGATTGGCCCTTGGGCGTCTCGATCAACTTCGATGACCTTTGCTTCATAAGTTACTTTCGACTCATGTGTTGGACCATAGTACACTTTTAATTTGTCACCAATATTTACAGCTGGTGTGGTATTTATTACTTCTGTTATATTACCATCCAAACTTGATTTGTCATCTGTGTTGATTCGTTTTCGACCACGTTTCTTATCGTCTTCTACAGACTTCTTTACGAGTTTTGTTGTAGTTGAAGTTAGCTTTGTTACAGGATCTCGATCTCGTAGTGGAGTCATTCGTTGTTCGCGCATTTTTCGATCTGGTGAAGCAATTATTTTTGGTGTTTGAGCTTTAGACCTTGTCTGTTGAATCTACAAGGAAGGAAAGGAAATCATGAAAGTATTTTGAATTACTTACATTACATATACACACAATATACACACATATATGATATGCAAATTTTCTCATTACCTTTTCATCATCCTTTTCCTCTATAATCGATTCTGCCTCTACTTTTTCTATCACTTTTTTTTCAACAACTATGGGTTTAATTTTTTTCTCCTTGTTGATTTTATTTGCATCTAACCGTTTAGGTCTGCTGGAAGGTCCTGGTATTGCTTCAATCTGATCTGTATTTTCACTACTACTTGTGTCACTATTTTCGAATGTTCGTTTTTTCTCTTCTTCCACTACTTTCTTAATCTCGACTTTTTTCTTTACCTTTTCTTCATCGTCCTTCTTTTCTGCTTCAGATTCGTCTTTATCAGGTCTTGGACTCTGAACAGGCGTTATTCTAGCTATGTCCCTTATTAAGGACCTACCTCGATTTTTCTTAGCACTGCGAGTGTGATCAGACATAGTACAGCCAAGAGTACGGTAAAATGGCTCGTATGAATACAGACATTTTTTATATACAGTTTTCACCTGATTAAATGTACCCTGGTTGTTGGAGAGTTTCAATCGGATTGTTACAGAGCGCCACTTATTCTGGTTTGTCACTCGATTGTAGCCTCCTAATTTCTGCACAACCCTGAACAAACGATATAAATCAACATCTTTGTTGCCAATCATAGGACTCTTGTTTAGAGGCGTACCACTATCGTCCATGAATTTGTATAGTTGTGCTACAAAATGATCTTTATCTTCACGTGGCTCATCATCTGAACTCTACAACAGTACGATTATACCAATTTATTATAAAAGTAATAAGTATAAGAAAATGTACTAAAATTATTGTAAAAAAAATTATTGAAATATTACTGTTTCAGTGTATTGCATCTGAAATGTGCATTTAATGAATAAATGTTATTCCGTGAAAGTGTTTTAATTCAACTTATAATATTAAATTTGCTAAATGCAGTTATTAATCATAACCTACATCTGTAAAATTTTCCTCCGAATCAGAATCCTGCGGCTGTGTATTAAACAATGAATTTTTCTCCCAGTGTATTGGCAATTCATCTTCATCCAGGAACTTTAGGGCTTTTTCAACAGCTTCGCTAAGAACATTACTCTCAACCTTCAAGCCTACCTCACGATTAAATTCAGATACTTCTTTTTTTGGTACAGTATAACTAAAAAAACGAACAACCAAAACATATTTTAAACAGTTAATTAGTCAGTCACTTCATATTCCCTAAACGGTGTGAACTAAAGTTCACTATCACACAACTGCAGGTTATAATTATGCTAGATATTCCTAAATATTACCCTCATATGAAATAAATTTACTTACTATCTGCCATCTTTAAATGAACGCACTAAAAACTCGTCTTTAACGTTTATCTTAACGGTAGGTTGTGCCGAAGGCATCACTATAAGTCCCGGAAACCAATTGTCCTTATTGCGTTTCTTTTCACTTGACTCTACACTAACAACACGTCCTATGTCCGCACTGTACATCTCTAAATCTGGTTCATTTTCTTCTTCAATTTCACCTTCACTGCTATCTTCTCTGAAATTTACAAGATTTCATTAGTACGTAATACATAAAATATTAACATATTGTAACAGTATATGCATGATGCCAATTTAAAACATCAAATTAGATTTTTAAAAAATCAGATTATTAACATCTGATAATTTTCTCAGAAAATAAAGGAACTAACCACCATCATTTTCTAATTGTTCTGTTGTTTCTTATGATTTTCACCAATTTTTGAAGAATAATCTCCAAATATACCTTTCTTTGTAAGTTTTATTTTTCAATCATTGTCACAAATAAAAATTATTGCATATTAGTATTAATTACACTTATATACACCATAAAGAGTGTATGAATATAAACAAATTATTCAAGTAAACGTTTTTGAAGCAACCGTGATACAAAAACTGACATCTCTCTTGGCGACAAATAAACACTATAAATATAATTAAATCTGTAATGTGAATTTTTTTATTTGGATGGTTCAATCTCATAGCAGTTTAGCAATAGAAAATGTTGTGATAAAATTATGAAAATAAAATATTCAATCAAGTTGTTTATACAATATTAGTTCATCATGATAAATTAATGGCCTATGATGTATGTGGAAAGATTTGTACGTACTTTAACTGCCTACTCCTTCTGCCTCGTCTGCCACCTACGACTGGATTACCAAAATGTTCTGGATGTGTCAATGGTAGTTGATCCAAAGTTTCACTTTCATTAAAATGCCTCCCACTTTTTAAACACAAAGCAGTTCGTCTTAAAGTCGTTATGTCACCGTCATCAAAAACTACCAAAGAAAAAAATTATTTTTTCATAAAAGAGCTATTCGTAATCATCATACCAACAGTGTACTGACTACAATCTTGTATTTTCGTTACTGTTGCGTCAACAAAGTCTTTTTTATCTGGATGCTTAGCTTGAACCAACTGCCCAACTCTCAAATTTCCCTTGATGTGTTCGTCACTAACAGTGGCTGTTCCCAAACCCATTTTGTAAGTGACCTTAAGTAATAATTATCATCAGTAAAAATGACAATCTGATTAGTTTGAAGAAACGTACCTTGCATTTTACGATACGAACAACTTTACTAACTTTAGCTTCACAAAATGCACCTTTGTATTTAGCACTAACAGCGGTCCCCACGGACAAGTAAGGGGGATCGTCACCTTGCTACAAATCACACGCAATACGACTCGGTGAAAGATAAAAAACAAACAATTGACAAAATGTGACTTACATAGTGATTACTTACCATTTTGTTTCTAAGCAATGTTTTTAAAAACGCCTTACTTTGTTTTACGTTTACGCATTCGGGCCTTTTTCGATTTATCCGACGAATGTAAAAGTAAAACACACGGAAGCGACTACGAGGACGAAGAGGCGAATTAGCATCGCTGCACCTTCTCACTTTTCTGGGACATACGGTAGTATTTACGGCTTTCGGACGTCCAAGAACATCAGAAACTCCGGTAAAACAACAGATAAACTGAGCTGTAACCACATCGCACTCATAATTTTCTTTTGCGTCAACTTAAGATAAAAAAAAGTAACGATAAACAAGAACGATTAAAAAATAGCGGCTGACAATACATTGTCAAAGAACACTGTTGCCAAATCGCTACACGATGGATTGCAACAATGCTTTCGTTGCGAGTTGCGACATCTGCTTGTAGACTCTTGATTGAACGTATAGCTCATTTCAAGTGAGAACTTGATGCGTCATCAATGTGCAAAATGAATTTTCGTATTTTTCGTTTTTAGTTGGGATCACTTGGCACATTTTAATCCATGCAGTGGCGTAGCATATTTTCCATAATTTCCAATTCATATTTATATAAGTTTTTGGTAAGTTTCGTAGTTTATAATTTATGTTTAGATAGTAATTAGTTTCTTATAGACGTTGACTTTTATTTATCTTTTTTTTTTTCTTGAGCGTGCAACCAAATTAAAACTCGAGTTGTGCAATAAAATATATTTATTACAACACCCCAAATATATCAAGAAAGAAAAAAAAAGATAAGTATTCTAATCAACCAAGAATTTGACACTAATAATTGACTTTTATAGTACACTTACATAAAGGTATTATTTGGCAAGTAAATAATTCTAACATAACTACGCCAATGAACTTCCTCCCACTTTTCGCGCAGATAAGTTGGTGACGCATCAGAGTTCTCATTTGAAATAAGCTATATCGCTTCATAGAAATTTGTTGTCGCTTAGTACAGTTGTACAGTTAAGTCTGTCTGTCTGTCTGTCTGCCACATCAGAAACCAATAATGTCGGACATACAGATAAAAAAAAACCATAAATGCGATGTTTGCTCGAAACTGTTTCGTAAAAAATCTGATTTAGTGCGACATAAAATAATACATACGAATGAGAAAAACCATATATGCGACGTTTGCGCGAAGCTGTTTCGTAGAAAATCTAATTTAGTGGAACATACAAAAATACATAAAAATGAGAAAAACCATAAATGCGATGTTTGTTCGAAGCTGTTTCGTAGAAAAGATAACTTAGTCCGACATAAAAAAATACATACGGATGAAAAAAAGAGTTACCAATGTTTTGAGTGCGGGAAAAATTTTACATATAGGGATGGTATAATAAAACACGTACAGCTACATAAAAAGCGTCCCTTTAAATGTGATAAATGCAAGATTTTCATCTCCGCAGTACAACTGAAAAACCACTATAAGGTACACAACAAAGAAAAGTTGTTTCCGTGCAACTTGTGCGCGGAATCTTTTGTAGAAATAGGAAAATTAAAAAGTCACGTAAAACACATTCATAATGACACTGAAAGGGACGTTATTCTCCAGCCATATAACAATTCCGTAAGTTTAGGTGAAGATAAAAGTAAATGTTGCAAAGACTCTGGCATGAAAAGTTGTTATGTGGTTTCGGAGAGATTTCAACGAAAATTTCACGATAATAACGTGGTTCACGGTGAGAATTTTGATATATATATATTATATATATTTTTTCATGTTATCAGTATTGTCTTGCTTATTTATAGACATGATGGGAATTAATTCTTGTCAACTTCTAATTTCACACAAGAGCGTGATAAAGAATTACGCGTTGTGTATGATTTTTGACATTTCACTGTTGTCTTATTTGATATTAAGAAATAAATTTATTTAAATTAAAGAAATAACATCAAAATACAAATATAGGTAAAATTATGTCATAAATGTCTATTTTGGGAGAAGGGAAATAAATTTTGATCAATTAAGAAAAATTCTGGAGACTTCACATTTAATCTTTTTTGGATCTCTCTACATATAATTTAAATAAAGCATGGGTAAGTAAATGAAAAAAGCTAATTTATACTGCCCTAATGCTAAAACATCTTGAGTGGTATAATCATCATTAAAACTGTTATAGGGATTATACAAATCTGTTAATGTGGAGTCGATTACGATTATTTCATTCATTACGTAAATAAATAATTAATTTTGCAGATATGTATGAAACGAGTAATTTAGCTTTATCTACCACATCAAAATCCAATGACGAAGATACAAATGAAAAAAACCATAAATGCGATGTTTGCTCGAAGCTGTTTCGTAGAAAATTTCATTTAGTGGAACATAAAAAAATACATACGAATGAAAGAAAACATAAATGTGATGTTTGTTCGATGCTGTTTCGTAGAAAATTTACTTTACTACAACATAAAGTAATACATACGAATGAAAAAAAACATAAATGCGATGTTTGTTCGAAGCTGTTTCGTACAAAAACTGATTTAGTACAACATAAAGAAATACATACGAATGAAAAAAGCCATAAATGCGATGTTTGCTCGAAGCTGTTTCGTAGAAAAAGTTATTTAGTGCAACATAAAAAAATTCATATGAATGAAAAAAAGAATTACCAGTGTTTTGAGTGCGGGAAAAATTTGACAAGTAGGGAAGGTATAAGAAAACACCTACAGCTACATAAAAAGTGTCCTTTTAAATGTGATAAATGCAAGAAGGTTTTCATCTCTGCAGTACAACTCAAAAACCACTACAAGGTACACAACAAAAAAAAGCTGTTTTCGTGCAACTTGTGCGCGGCATCTTTTGTAGAAAAACGAAAATTACAAAGTCACGTAAAACACATTCATAATGGCACTGAAAGGGACGTTATTCTCCAGCCATATAACAATTCCGTAAGTTTACATGAAGCTAAAAGTGAATGTTCCAAAGAATCCGGCATGAAAAGTTGTTATGTGGTTTTGGAGAGATTTCAAACTGAAAATAACGTTGCGTATGGTGAGAATTTTGATGTATTTGTTTCATGTTATCAGTACTGTCTTGTTTATTTATAGACATGATGGGAATTAATTCTTCCGAAACAGCAGATAATGTTCCTGTGATGGAAGTGAAAGCTGAACTTGAAGAATCGCCATCAAGTGAATCGAAACCTTTTAATGTTTCCATCATATATAATGAAGAAGACGTTGAAGAATCGAAACCTTTTAATCCTTCCATCATATATAATGAAGAAGACGTTGAAGAATCGAAACCTTTTAATCCTTCCATCATATATAATGAAGAAGACGTTGAAGAATCGAAACCTTTTAATGCTTCCATCATATATAATGAAGAAGACGTCGAAGATGGAACCTCTCTAACAAATGGCTGTGTAATAAGTTCTGCAATTGATTAAGTAAAGCAGCAAAATTGTATCGTAAAGTTGGAAAATTATGATGATAAATAAATGATCATGTGGACTAAATAAATTATTTTTCTTGGTTGTTCTATACTTATTTGCAAAAATAAATGTACGATTAATTAATGTTAAACTAAATGCTTCACGTTACTTTTTCTCTTTGCTGTAGAGGTGGCGCTAGTAACTGTTTCATTTCCAGTCTATCGAGTGTCGTTTCAATTATATTTATATATATATGACGAAGCCACTGGCAACTGCATGGATTAAAATGTAGAGCTCGTTTGACTCATAGTGTCGAAAATAGTTGCATTCAAATCGCCTTGACACGACAGCTCGGTTGTTCTATACTTATTTTTAAAAATAAATGTACGATTGATTAATCTCTAAAACTAAAAAAACTTAATGTGGTTCTCAACTTTGGTTAATTTTTCTTCTTGCTGTAGAGGTGGCACTGGTAATAGTAGGTCTGTTTGGTATCCTGAACTGGTGTAGAAAAGTGTACAATACAAAATGCAATCCGTGCACTTTTTCAAACTAAATTTTGAGTGAATGTAGCTTAACACTACTTACACTTATTCAGCTCATCAAAAAGAATTTAAGTAACAGCATCAATTTGTAATAAATGTTTAATTTCAAAAAAGTCTGCACCAGTGTACACTAGTTCAGGATACCAAACAGACCTAGTGTTTCATTTCTAGTCTATCGAGCGTCGTTCTATTATGTTTATATATGATCTAGCCACTGCATGGATTAAAATGTAGAGCTCGTTTAACAGTTTAAAATTCGGATACGCGAGCGCGAATAGTGGGAGAAAGTTCATTGGCGTAGTTAGGTTAGAATTATTTATTTATCAAATAACACTTTTATGTAAATATGAAGAACTATGTACCAAAAATTATTAAAGATTACACGAAACAAATGCGAACTTAATATAAAGTTATGTCCTTGAAGCTCAACGCCAACCACACAGTCAGTTCAATTAGAATAGACGATACCTAATAAACAACGGGCACTACATTTTTGATTTTCAGTGCCATCTAACCCAAATGCGAGGAACTATAACCGATTTAAAATAGACCCCTGTAATAAGAGTATTAATCCAATATGAGCGGGTTATTTAAATGTAGCTCTCCTTTGAAAATTCGCATGTTAGGGATCGGTAGACCGAAAGCACTCGCTCGATGAAAAAACCGACCACGCATATGTATGAACCTTAGTATGTTTTTTTCTTGAATTATCACTTAAATCATGGATTGAGTGACAGGGGGTTCACTGGTAATGCGTTGTGGTCGGTGTTTCGTTCAGTAAGCGTTTTCGGTTTTCGAGCCTAATATGTATGACACACGCACTTTGCGCATAAATTGGCATGTTTAAAGAAATGACATGAAAGTATTTTCATTTAATTTATTCAGACTTCAGATACACATGAAGTTGGGATCGAGGCGTTCCACTCACAAATAAAATGTTTTAATCCGAAGAATAGTAATCACAAATATGTGCTCTGCTTAGTTCCGAACACTTTTAAAACACACCTACGTACACAAGATTTTTTACAATTAAGAACAAACCAATATCACTGTTATATCAATTATTTACACAAAATTGTCCAAGAAAAACGTATATACTATAATCGTTATCAAAAAGTTTCAATTTTACAGTGTCTTAAGTACAGAACACAAAATAAATGCATTGAAATTAAAGACGCAAATTCATGAAACCACGCGAATTCATAACCACATCATAATAACAAAAACAAATTGTAATTATCAGCGCCATCTACTACATTTAAAGCTTATACATTCCTCGCATTTGGGTTAGATGTCGGGGGAGTGATAAATACAATTCATTCTATTTAAGTGACTTCCCCTTGATGATACCTCTTCACATTTCGTTTTAAAGGATAGATATCTCGATTAGAAAAGGATGAAAAGGATTTATACACACATGCGCAGATCACACTTAAATCACATATGCATATGTATAATATTTTTTTTATCATATTACATACGAAAACGAAGCTGAATTTACATTTAACAATACTAAATTGACTGCCTATGATAGCCGTAAAATCAATACCCTTGTTTATACAGGATGACTAACGAAAAACCTTTGGCGCTGTACACTTTGACATGGACCAAAGTAATATTTTTTCTTGCGCCCAGTTTTTGACAGATGACAGTCAACTTCCTTTTTTCAAATTACTCTGTATATATTTTTTTATGCATTCTTATAGAGATATTTTTTCTGAATATAAAAATGTAAGCAACCATACCCATACGTTAAACAAAAGTCTAGATATTAAGGAATTCATTTAAATTTTTTTTAAATCAAGTGATCAAAGAAATGGTGAATGCTTTTATTGGTAGAGAAATCCCGAACTGTTTAGAATTGTTTGTTGGAACAGACCTAATAACGAAATTTTATTATAAGATCAAGTAAGCGAGGCAAACAACAAATTGTAATAAAGATAAATTTATTTTAATTAATTTATGGAAAAATAAGATATTTTAAATAAGAAATCACCTTAAAACTTAATTTTACGTAAAAAAATGAAAATATTAAAATAACAGGAGGGATTTATCATTTTTATTCAATGAATAACAAAAATTCCCCAGTTTCAGTGTAGGACATAAAAACTGAATTTTGAAAAGTATAATTTCATTGTTATTAACATTATCATCCCCACATATTATTTAAATTTACCGCAATTTTCTCCATTTTCTGTTCTGTTACGGTTTTGGCATTTTGTATAACATTTTGTAACATTTCAGGCGTAATTAATAAAAAATTAAGCTTCAGTGATTTTTTTTCAGTCCTTAAATATTTTAAGAGATATTATAATAATTGTTGTCTTTCAAGAAACTTCATTTTGCCAATCGAAGTTTGATCAAATTCAGAAAATTTCTTGCGAAATTGTTATCATAGGACTAAAATTTACTTTGTAAATTAATATCCACCAATGAACGTTTGTTTGATTCCCTGATTCTGACCCTGTTAAGGGGCAAAATAAAAATTATCAATAGATTTGTTCCTACAAAGACAGTGATACCAACTTGTGGGATTTATCGCGATTCGTGGGATTTATAACTCGATAAGAGATAAAAGGATTTTTGTACCTTTTATGGGATTTTTTACAAAAATTTAAAAATTGACGTTACCTTTTGAATTTCAATTGCATAGCCAATTTCTACAACGCTAAATTTTAAAAACTGTGTTTAAGGGATTTTTTTTCTTCCTGAGTGGGATTTTCAGAGCGAGTGTGACGGGTTTTTTCGTTTAATTCATGACTAACTTCAAGCAACTGACATTTGTTCTGCGATAGGCGCCAGAGAAATTGGGAACCGTTCGGAACTGTTTCTTCATAACATGCATAACATAACCTATTTTCATTAAATGTGAAACAAAGATGTTTTTTATTGTAGGTTTGGGACTCGGCGATTGTAAAGATATAACAATTAAAGGATTAGATATAATCAAAAAGTGCCATCGAGTTTATCTAGAAGCATACACTTCCGTTTTAACTTGTGGACAAGAGGCCCTGGTAAATAAATATGATACGATTTTTGAATCTAATTATTCAACCGTAGGAAGAGTTTTACGGCAGAAAATTAATTGTAGCAAACCGAGATTTGGTAGAACAGGATGCAGATGAAATTCTTAAAGATTCGGACGTTGAAGATATTGCTTTATTGGTGGTAGGCGATCCATTTAGTGCAACCACCCACACTGACCTTGTTTTAAGAGCAAAAGAAAAGGGAATCAAGTTCCAAGTTGTACACAATGCTTCGATTTTAAACGCAGTGGGTTGCTGTGGTTTACAGCTTTATAATTTTGGGGAGACTGTTTCCATACCTTATTGGACAGAAAACTGGGAACCTGACAGCTTTTTTGATAAGATACTTTCGAATTATGAAAGAAAATTGCACACATTATGTCTCTTAGGTAAATTAATTTTGTTAATTTTACATTTTGTAGTTTTTTTTTAAATTTATAGATATAAAGGTTAAGGAACCTACTTTAGAAAGTTTGACTAAAAAGAAGAAAGAATATATGCCACCAAAGTTTATGTCAGTAATAGAAGCATCTCGACAGTTGTTGCAAATCATAGAAAGACGTGAAAACTCATGTAATGTATATGGTTTTTATTTGCATTTTTTAAATTTATGTTTTTAGGTCTTAAAAAGGATGTACTTTGTGTTGGTTTGGCAAGGATAGGTTCAGATAATCAACAGATAGTTGCTTGTTCGTTAGAGGAGATGGCTAGTTGTGATTTGGGTCCCCCTTTACATTCTTTGATAATTGCCAGTTCAGATTTACATCCTTTAGAACTTGAATATTTAGAACAATTTAGGAAATGATTTTTTTTAAATAAAATATTTTGTATATGTTGCCTTATTTTTTATATTTTGAGTTATTGAATTTATGTGATGTTTTTATTTTAACTTAACTTGATGGCTAAGTTTGTCAGGCATAGCTTAACAAACAATATCTAAATAGTATAAAGACGATTTCAGCTTAAAAATGATCCCCAAAGCATTAAGAATCATTAAACTAACTTCTCTTACTAAATATGACGGCTTATAATTGGTTACAAGTTTTAGTTTGGTTGAAAGCTTTTTGAAAAATAAATTACTTTCGAACTTGAATATCAAAAATCGTTTAGTGGTTGTAATTGAAAGCAATTAAACAACATCAGTATGTGCTAAAGGAAAATAAATACATATATTATAAACTTCGTTTTTTTCTGTGAGGCAGAACTTGACTTACATGGACAAAATTTTTGTGGCTTGCAAGGAACAAAAAGAACTTCAAAGAAAAATGATTGTTTGACAGTTAAATAGAATTGACACAACCCGTTTAGCAGGATTTTCAAATTTTTGAATGTAAATCTTATGTACCAAGTATTAACCAATCACAACAGCGTAATTTAAATTTGGCGCCGTGAGTTTTTGCCTAGCAGGAAAAAATGAACTATAGTTTATTTAAAAATATATAGGCTGTTCCATTTTAAAATAATGAAGGAGGATCTTCTTTTAAATAAATTAATAAAACATGAAATGACAAAGTGGGAAAATATTGATTTTAGCCACAGGATACCCTATTTGAGACAGAAAGAAAAATTAATTCTTCGATGAATAAAAGTAGGGGATATAGGATGTTCCATTTCAAAAAAGAAAGTTCTGATGGATTACGCCCTAATCCAACTTTCTTGTGTCGGCAAACTGCTTCTCCAGAGTCGCATGCGGCTCTTTAAAAATATTTAAAAATTATTATCTTTTCAATTTTAATTACGGAGCGAACTCAACCCACCCTATACATCTTTATTCAAAAATTTTAAAAACCGACCTTTTGAATTTCATTTACAAAGCGAACCCAATCCATACGACCTAAAATAATCTGGCCAATGGAAAAGAATACCGGTTTGTTCTTACGAAATTTTTCGTTAAAAAATGTAACATTAAAAATGGCTCTTCAATCGGCAAAGTTTGCCGACCCTTGGATTAGGCGATAAACAAATAAAGCAGTCAGTAGTGCAGAAATGTTTTATTCGAATGTTCCATTATCAGTCCTACAACTTTTTTTGTTTAACCACAAGTTAATTTTTTATGAAAGTGCAACTGTCAAATTTTGATAAAAAAAATCAAAATAACTCGAAAACGACGTACTGTAGAGGTACCAACACTTAAACAAAATCAATGTAGATTTTAATAGAAAAAATATAAAAATAGACAGGTTATTCTATTTAGAATAATTAAATACATATACAGAAAAAACAGAACATCCAGTATAAATGACATTATTTTTATGTGATAGAGAAACTAAATTCATACAACTTTTTTATTTAGCATTTTTTTGTTTTGTTTTTAATATTAAGTCCGACATCGAGATTCGAGGAAATGCAAGACTTTGGGATATCCTTTATACCTATTTGATTCAAATTTTACTTATAAGATTTTCCTCCATAATACATTTGATAAATTTATGTCGCCTGCATTTTAAAATGTCATAATTAGAAGATCTTTCTTTATTGATGGCAGCGCC
>JAFFZR010016845.1:0-17622 GCA_018397195.1 Lethrus apterus | reverse complement strand
TTTATTATCAATTATTTCCATAGCGTACTACTTGAACATTTCGAAAATTATAAGAAAAAATGGCCATAATTTATTTATTTATAAAAATAAGTAGGTCGAGTGGTATATCAATAGAATCGTTGAAAAAAGGCCTTTTTTATAAAGTCATGGCCGACTATGGTTTCCATTAGAAAAAACACAAAAAAAACACAAGTTTGTGTCATAACTCGGAAATTATAGCTTAAATAAAAAATTCGGTTAGACAGTATTATTAAGCACGTAATTAGCTACAACTTTTTCCTTTATACATTTTTTCTAAAGTCAATAATAACAGAGCCATAGGCATCGAATCAAATAACAAAAAAAAAAGATTTTTCCGAGATATCTAGTTAGCCATGCATTTTTTCCAAGAAACAAAAACCTCATTAAATTGAGCTCGTAAAACTGCAATTCTTTCCCCATTTAATCGTCTCTCTATCTCCGCTAGTTTCTGAGATCCCCATACTAAACATCTAAAAAAACTCACCCTGTATAATATAATAGAAAAATATTTCGATGTTTTATTGTATTTGTATAATTTATTTTTTTAAGCAAATAATAATAAAATGCAAGATATACAGTGCGGTCCAAAACTTCTCCCCCCCCCCATGATAACTTTTGAACGGCTGGAGCTATCTTTATGAGAAAAAACAGGTCGATTTTTAATTTTTACGTACAAAATGTTGGTGTTGTCAAAAATTCAACTTTCTTATTTTAAATGGAACACCCTGTATATTTTGACGTTTTTGGGAAGGCAACGGAGCGGCGAATCCAACGACACCATAAGTTCAACTTTAATTTGAAAAGTAACAAGAGATGCAGCAATAACTTTTCTGCCATTTTCTTTAGTTAGCCATAGTTAGCCATAAGGCAATAAACATTTTTAGTGTTAAATAACAAGAAAAACCATTAACAGACATTTACTAACTAATTAGCTACAAAACAAATAATAAACAAATAAAAGCAAATCTTTATTACAAACTTCTGGCCAATTTCGCTTAAAAAAATAACATATTACAGAAGAATTATTGCTGCCTATCTTGCTACTTTTCAAATTAAAGTTGAACATATGCAGTATCGCTGGATTCGTCCCTCCATCGACTTTCCAAAAGCGTCAAAATATACAGAATGTTCCATTTAAAATAAGAAAGTTGACATCACTTCCGGTTTCACCAGAAGCGGAATTGAATTTTTGACAACACCAAAATTTTGTACGTTAAAATTAAAAATCGACCTGGTTTTTCTCATAGCGATAGCTCCAGCCATTCAAAAGTTATCACGGGAGGAAATTTTGGACCGCACTGTATGTATGTACGAGCAATGATAATATAATACTTCTGACAGGTTATTAATACAATAATCAATAAATTAATAATATTTCTCTTAGTTCAAAGTTTTTCGAGCTTGGCACAAGTGGCGAGAGGGAAGCAAGGAAAAAAAATATATATTAAAATATTTCAAAAATGATACATTTATTGAGCGTTTGGTAGCAAAGCTCCAAATCCCAATTTTAAAAAGTTACAATTTTTACTGCATGCAGGCTTAGAGAATGTTATGTCTTCATAGAGAAACTGTGATAACACACGCCTATGGCGTATAATTATACGACAATCAGAAGATTTGAGAAATCTTTGACTCTGTAAGTGTAAAGACATGGACACTTAAGGGGATGGGCAAGCAGATAAAGATGTGTCCAAATATACAGAGCTTGATGCTGATGGGAAAAATAGGAAAAAATGTAAATCATCTTAAAAGAAATACAAAATCAAATGGCAGAAGACGCTTAAAGTCGTAATTTTGTGTCTTGAAAATATGATGAGATAAAAAAAAATCAACACAAAATATATCCATATAATGGATGTGATGGATAAAATTAATTAATAGAGTTCGCGCTCTGTGCAGAATTTTTTTGTAACAAATTCTTAAATAACACGCTTAAATATGTAATTTTTCATACAAAATAATTTTTAATTTGAAAATTAATTATTTAAATGTAATATATGTAATGTAAGACTGTAATAACTTTATTAGCTCATCATATTTAAGGCGAGACTTGAAAATTCATTAAATTAGGATAAATAAAACTATTTTATAAAAATAAATCTGTAACTAAACCAAATAATATACAAATCTGCCTGTTTCAAAGGAAACATATTTTAAATTTATTTCCTGTAATATGTTGTCAAGGAATCAACTACGTCCTTTGTTGATTATACGGATGTTTATCAACAAATGATTTTAAATGGAATTTCAAAAAATTAACGTCGACTTTATCAAATCATTAAATTTTGATTATTAATACGAATGGTACCCAACCAACCCACCACTACTTTGATTTATTTATCTGAACATAAGTTTTGTTTTCAGTTTTATAAATTCATTTTTAAAATAACAACAAATTTTACTCTAATAAAGGAACGTGTATGCAAATCAGTGCATTAATAAGAATGTTTAAAAATATTGTTATTATTGAATACATCTGATATATTTCATATAAAGTTTGTTTTGATGAAACTCACAAACAAAAAGTTAATTTAATGTCGTAATTAGCGGATGACCACCAACACGGTTTGAAGTAATTTGAACATCCAACAAAGCAGAACTATAAATGCAAATCATGTTAATAAAATGTAACGAATAATATTGAGATCATTTAAAAATATACACGAGGATTTAATTACAGATAAATTAACGTCACCAAGACAGGTAAAATATTAATTTTATGTATGTGAATATTTACAATTAAGAATTGTGTATCAATTTATTGTAATGATAGTCCAGTCAGTAGGTGAAACAATCTATATAAAATAATTTGGGTATGATTTGTTAGAGGGACGTATTTTGAACATAATGTCGGATTTCTGGGGTTCCCCAAGTGTCAGTGGCGCGGCGAGTAATGCGTTTAATTCGATATTTCGAGGACGAATCATTCAAAAACTATAGAGACCTTACCTCTTAAAAAAATTGTTTATTCGAAACATTTTTTTCTAGCATCAATACTTGGCGAGTTATTTCGTTATAAATGCACAAACTTCCCTATTTAAAGTGGTTTCTCCTTCAATGAAATTATTTTTTATAAATTAGTGTGAAATATTCAGAACATTTCGAAATAAGTGGATTAATATTATCGGATTAGAGTTCACTTTAAATGAAACATAAAGAGTACCAATACTTAATTATGTGACTGAAGATTGAAAATAATTTTATTTTTCGCTCTGACACGTTCACTCAGTCACCTTGATGATGTTTTATTCGAAAAATATCTTTTTACTTCAATCGTTTAGGAAATAATGACTTATAAATTTTATTAGGTATAAAAATGTTTCATTTATAATTTCACATGCAAACGTCAAAATTTGTGAACAATATTCCGTGTGTATCTCACAGGGCCCGTGCAAGGTCCGCGTGGGGGTGGGTTTGTTCAAATCTGATAAAAAAACTCGCGGACAATTTATAACACTCGTTATTGGATTTATTGCGGCGTGCCTACATCTGCTCCAAAAACGAACCTACGGACTTGTCGTCGTTCGCGTACGTACGCCAACGAAATCCGGGACGTACATCTTCGCTAGATTCGCGGACTCGATGTGAAATTTCGATAAGAGGGAGAATTTAAAATTTCGGATCGGATTTTTAAACAAATTTTATCCGTTTAGCGAATTTGTAATTCTAAATTTTATTGTTTCGATTATGGTTTTATTGAGATGGGTCGATCTCGACGTCAGCGATGTTTGAATTATGCGTTTTTCGTTTTGCATCCGCCATTTTTAACGATTTTTTTTAACGACATCAACCGCAAAAAATTGAATTTTTGAATCCTTTGTGAAAATCCTGAAGACAAAAAATTTTAATTTGAGCTTGTGACATGACAACTTATTTCTTCGCTTCTTTGAAAACATCATGATGATATTCATGACAGTAAAAGATGTATTTTTTCAATATTTCTTTTACAAATATTACAATAGTATTAGTAGTAAATATAAGAAAGTTTATCTTTCAAAAATGTGTCACGTGAAAATGTGTTCAATCAGATAAACAATATAAGAATTAAAGGGTTTGTCATTAAGAAAAAAACTGACATACAAAGTAGAAAAAAATATGAGTGCAGACAACAATTAGAATGTAGTTTGCTGAAACCAAAAAAAAAAGATTAAATTTACAAATTTGGAAACATTATTGGAAAAATGGGAAACTCAACCATTACAAAAAAAAGCTCGAATTCGCTTTCATTTGCACTTGAAAGATAAAAACTACAATAGGGCTTGTGTACAGATAAAAGACTGAATATTTCCAGATAGTTCTGTTTCTCAGACAATTAATTAATTACCTTGCATGAAGGTTTGATTATTTTCTTATGGTTTCTTAAATTTTTGAGCTTGGCTGCATTGACGTTATTTTTAAATGTTAAATGATATTTAATAATCTATTTAAATTGTGAGATTGATTAGTGTAGGTGTAGGGAATGAAATTTATGTTTATATAAACATCATCATCAACTCTTATTGAAGGATATTATAGTTTTAAAATTTTTACATTCATCTGAAATTTGTGCTACAGTTGGCAGTGTTATTTAAATATAAAATTTTTATGAAAGCTTAGAAAGCTTGTTTACTGTTACAAAACTTTAAAAAAATAATTAATAATATATTTTTTTATTTGATTTGGGTTGCATGTACTTAAAGATAAAAATAAATATACAGGTCTAAAATCTAATTATATGAGTTGGCTCTGAAATGTGATGCGCAATTGTTTTTTTTTTGTGTGGATCGTTGTAATCAGCGGAAAAATCACTGCATCTTTGCTAATTTAACCGACTCTGTAGCTCCAAAAATAACGAAAATAGCAATAGTGAGCAGATAACTTTGAACACCCTGTATACTAACAATTTCTTTGTCATAATTTTGCTATCAAATTAAATGTTCTTTTATATAAAATCTGTAAGTTATGTTTTTTGTCCGTTAGCAACACATAAAAAAATATTTACAGCTTGTTGCATATTTCCATCAGATTGCAAGGTAATAATTAAACGCGAAAGTTCATGTGACAACTATTGTTAGAGCGTTAATACGCGAGCGCGTTCCGAGTTAAATTACAATTTCACGAATTATACGTTATTATTAAATTATCAGATGCGTACACGAAACAAAGATACGTCCGAAACGTTCGCGCGTAAAATTCAATTTTACTGCCTTATTACTGGCATGCTTCCCTTTATGTCTCCGTTACGACTTTATTACATACATTACGGATTAATAACGACGCGTCGATGCATCGAGTGATTCGTGAACTTAATAAGAAAGAAATGGGTCCCAATTAAAGAGTGGCCGGACAGTCAGGAGCAGGTGCAAGGGGCGCATCTGCTTCCTTCCGCTGCGTTATCTCCGCGCATCTCAGATGGATATCTCGAAGGTAATTAGACCACAACCCCGCAGGCCGGGGACCGTTACAGACCTGCGACATCGAAATTCGTGTAAGTTAATATGTTTCGTTATCTTAAATTGTCATAACGTATAATAGACACACACGTACCCCGGCGCTTTTTAAATCTAAACAAGAATAAAAAAAATTTGAGACTGTGGCTATACAAAAAACAAAAATTCCCTTACCACAATAAAATTTAGAAAAATTCTAAATACGTTTAGGTTTTCTACTGAAGATTGTAATACATTGTACTCTATATGTATGTAAATTCCTTTTGATTTTCTTCCAACATCCGGGCCTTCCCCGAAGTCCTGAGGCGAAAATGTCTAAAAAGGAAAACCGGATCTTGTGTACAGACAAAAAACAAAGGAATTATAATCCTTTTAAAATAAATCAATAAATTTGAATAACATAGGCAAGTATTTAAAAAAAAACAACGTTAATTTTTGACAAAATTCCTTAACTTAACCAAACGAAGTTTGTGATTTTTCTTTTATTTAAAATGCACGATTATACAAAAAAAAAAAAACTTTATAGCAACCGCAACTACACAAATAATTAAAAAAAAAACAGTTGCGTTTAGTTAAATCTAACTTTTTTTGAGTTTTTCATATTTTAATTTAAATCTTGTAACGAAACAAAAACCAAATGAAACTTAATTGTTGGTTACGTTTTTCCTTTATTTAAATAGGTATGCAATTTTTTAAATTATTTAAAATTGAAATTATAACTTAACATGGTAACAATAACAAAAAATATTATATTTATTTATTTAAAACAAAATAATAAGCAGTAAAAAGTTACGATTTAGGCTTGGGTTGGGTTAGATGACGTTAGTGAAGTTTTACATTCATTTAAACTTTGCAAAATTAATTTAAAAAAAAAACAAATAGAAAGAAATCGAAGATATAGCAAAGTTGGATGTAAATTCCTTTGGGTTTTTTTTCCAACATCCGAGCTTTCCTCGAAGTCCTGAGGCGACAATGTTTAAAAAGCAAAACCGGATCTTGTTTAAAGACAAAAGAATTATAATCCTTTTCAAAAAAAAAATAAATAAATAAAATAAATAAATTTTAATAACACTGGCAAGTATTTAAAAAGAATAACGTTCATTTATGACAAAACTCAACCATAAAATGACAATTTGGGATTTTTTCGTCCTTATACTGAAAAATTATTTTTGGTCGAGTTGATTTTTCAAACTTTTTAAATTAAAACAATTGAATTTCAAAAGATTAAAAACACAAACGCTTTATCATCATCATGTTGGCAAAATTCAAAATCAAAAAGTAGTCAGTTTATTTTAAAAAGTAAATTTAACTAAACGTTGTTTGTGATTTTTCTTTTATTTAAAAATGCACGATTATTTAAAATTGAAAAAAATAAGAAAACGGTATAGCAACAACATCAACTACAGAAAACTAAAAAGAAGCAGTTCCGTTTAGTTAAGCTTTTTACAAACTTTTTCTGAGTTTTCATATTTTAATTTAAATCTTGCAACGAAAAAAAAAACAAATGAAACTTAATAGTTGGCCACGTTTTTCTTTTATTCAAAAATGCACTTTTTTAAATTAATTAAAAATTGAATTTATAACATAATACGATAATAATAACAAAAAACATTACATATTAAAAAAAATTATAAGCTGTAAAAAATGACAATTTAGGCTTGGGTTGGGTTAGATGACTTTAATGAAGTTTTACCGTCATTTAAGTTTTGCAAAATTAATTATTAAAACAAAGATATAGCAAAGAAATGAAAAAATTAAAAAAAAAATGATTTAATATTATTTTCAAATAAAACAGAAAAAGCAAATTACAATATAAAATAATTCTTTGGATAATCTTGTGATTTTAATTTCCATATTAAAACAGCTTTCTATTTCACGTAATTCTTGATGATTTAAAAGCTAAAATACATCAAAAGCTCTTTCCATTAAATTTTTTATTTGCTTATTTTATTTGTAGAGATTTGAATTCGTTACTGAATTTCTGCACGATTTAATTATTTTCGTGAAACATTTAAAACGTGCTAAACTTGTTAATTAAGACAAACATCGTCGCCTAATTCTATAGCTTAGCAAGTCACCAACACACACCGAAACAAAACAGATGCACCGTACCGAAAATAATTCTCAATGCAATCACACTATTCAATACAGTGAGTCTCCTAATACAAAGGAAAGTTCCAGTCTTTGTCTTTCCTTAATTAATTTTATCACGAACTAACGCATTCGTCTCGGGTAGAAGAAGTCGTCTAAATGAATTAAACAAATCGGAATGCCGTGTCGAAAATTGTTTAGCAAGCTCGCCTACACAATTAGAATTAATTAAGGCACATTTTAAATGGAGGTAGTACGTTTAAATTGTGTAATTTTCGCTTTTGGCGCATCAATCATCTTTAATTTGAAACGTTCGTTACGAATGGAATTTAGAGAGTTCGATGACAAAACGTTTCACATAAAAAAAAACATCTTGTCGAGAATTTATCGAATCTGCATAATAAATTAAATTTACGTTTAATTAATCATTCTGCATTAGATGTTTCGGCACTGAAATTAAAATGGATAAAAAAAACAACTTTATATAACTCATTATTATTATATGTTAATCGAGGAAAATTAATTAAACGGTAACTGGTAATTACAAGTCACAACTTATACAACCTTTTGATGCGAAAGGAGGTCTTTTAATTGTATGGTAATAAATATTTTGAATACGTAAACAGTCACATAAAAAGTGTTATTCTTTATTAATTAAACGAAAAATACATTTATATTAATAAATTTCGACACTTTATACATAAGTTCTATCATTATTATATATTGAATTGTGAATAAAGTGCAACCTGTGTTTGGTTTCTGTAAATACCAAACTATTTATTTTTTTTTTTAATTATTAGTAATAATTCACAAACAAACAATTTTTAAATAAATTTGCTGCATGAATTTTTAAATTATTGTACTGTGTTTGTTGATTGCTTCTGATTTATTTTAATATTCTTTTCATAAATTACCAATAAATACAAATATGTAATTATTCACAAAAAAATATTTTCTTTGTCAAAATATTTGTATATTTGTTGATATTTATAACGTGTATCTACCCAAGTAAATATTTAACTAAATCTATATTTAAACACTAAATTACACTTAATTCAATTGTCATTAAACAAATTCGAATACAATGTGTTAGTCTAATTGCTTTCTAGTAATCATTTCCAATAATGATTTCATTATAAATTACGATTCCTAAGTACGTTTCGAACGTTTAATTTATTACGCAAAAGCAGGAAGTAATTAAAATTTTAAATAGCTTATTAATGAAGTAGAATCCATCGACGTGCATATCATTTCAAATCTTTTTTTTCTTAAAATATAAAATAAAGATGAAGTAACTGAAAAAAATTAATTAAAGACAAAAAAAATGAAAATGAAATCGGTTTTGACACAGAAGAAAAAGTAAATTAAGAAAACCGTGCTGTGAGGCAGGTCCGCGCCAAGGTACACTGGCGTTCGGGTGCAAAATACTTTTGACACATCAGGGTCGGATCCAAGTCACAGCAACATTCTTAGTGCGATATTATCGCACTAAGAATGTTGCTGTGTAAGAATGCTCTTGTTGATGAGGTTTAAAAAATTATCAAAAATTTAAGAGACTTATCTTAATTTTTGAAATAACATGAATATTTTATTACATCATTATTTTTAATTTATTTCCTACGCACAACAGGAAATAATAATAAGGTTTATTAAATTATGGGATAATATGCGGGCAATCGGAAGTAAATTAAGTAATTGTAACAGTAATATTACGTGCAAAGATTTTAATGTGGTGTCCACAATTTCGAAGCCGCGTGTCATTATCATTAAATGTTTTTATATGCCACTTTGAACACGTATGGCACAGATTTATGATCTAAACTAGACGAAAAGCTCGAAGGTTTTGATGTATTTTTTTCCGCAACATAAATGAGAAAGAATTAATAGATGATTGAAAAGCTGCCATAATTCTAATAATGGACTGAAAGGAAAAACCTGAGTAGTGGATAACCCGGTACCGGATAATTGTAAGGTATGACAAAATACTTGGAAAAAAAAGAAAAAATGGGAAACCTTTATTTTGTAGAAAATAATGCATAAAAGAAAGGAAGAAGGAAAGGATCCTCTGAAAGAGGAAGGAAATGGACGAATTAACGATATTCAATAGCACAGAAAAGAAATACAATTAATTACCTATTAATGAATAAATCCTGATAATAAAGGTACTGCAGAAATAAATAAAGAAAAAGTTTAAACACAAAACTAATAATTTTCAAGTTGATACCTTTATGATTCAGATTATTTTCAAAGAGCTTTGTGTCTCCTTAAATTATGAACTTTTTGCATCAATATTTTTTAGTCACATATCTTACTGGGACTACACACAGAAAACGAATAATAAAAAATAATATTAATAATTCTATGTTTTATTTTGAAGAAATAAAGCCAAGTACTTATTTGGAGAAAAAAAGTGTTTGTTCAAATAGATAGATACTTAGATTAAAGATATATTTTTGAGAAAAACTTGTATTTCTTGAATTAAAGCTTTTTCTGTGTATAACTTGTAACCTGTTTTGGCAATTGATCAGCTTTCATAATGGACATCTTCAAGGCCAGTACAGCTTGCTGTAACTGCATTTCACAATATACTAAAAAATATCCTATACGTTAGTGAAGAAAACTACAAATAACTACAGATAATAACAAAACTAATGTAAGGCCGTCGTGGTCCATAACAGATCAAAATATGAGAAGGAATTGGTGATAAAAAGTCATATAGATTTGTCCAAATACTCACTTAAATTGAACGTAGGGTTTTTCAATAAATTAAATTAGTACTTCATTTTTTCAATTTTTTGTTTAGGTTAATATTTCCACATTTTTTGAAATAAAATTTCGCGAAACACTACGTTTCCTTTACAATCATTCCAAGTTTTTCAAAATCTCTACAAATCATCTATTATTATTCAGTCATACCAATGATTTTTGAAAATTTATTTATTGATGTTTCAAAAGCTATTATATCACAACATTCTTCGAAAACTGAGAATAGAAAATCACGAAAGTCTTGCCTATAAAGAAAACAAAAATTCACAACAACTAGTCGACAGATGAAACAACAAACACATGTTGAAAAACCAAATCTGAAGAAATTCCCTGTAATAGACTTCCTTCCGTACATCAAATAATTGATAATTGAGTAAAATCAAACCTAAATTTGCAAATTATGTTAAACTACAAAGAGCTGCACTGTACTGAACTAGTACTAGTAGTACTAGTTCAGTACAGTGCAGCTCTTTGTAAACAGTTTTCGCAGTTTATCACGTGACCTCGTAGTCAAATCGTTGGAATTTTATTGTGATTTATGACTTACACTTCTCCGAAAATAACGTGAATGTGAATGTTTTGAGTTGCATACAAATCGCAGTATTTGCTAAATTTTGTAATCTTTTAGTTTGTTCTTCTGTTTCATGACGAAAAGAACAAGTAATTCCACAGAATAATATTACGATTCAAAGAATAATTCTGCGGTCGGCGCTTAGAAGGTCATAAGTACATTTTAGATTAGAGAATTATGAGTTATGTCTATTTATGCCTTTTAAACTATCGTAATTCCTTGTATTTGATATTATATCTTATTCAGCACCTTATTTTTTACATTTTTCAGCATAAATAGACTTATATCGGCTTAACAGATCAAAAGAAGCTCCTTTTTTAAACAACACTACAAAACGACTTATGACCTTTTAACCGCCGACCACAGAATTGTAAACGTTCCAAAAAATGCGAAACCCATTATAACTACAAGATTTTAAATAAGCTATACATAAAATTGAAATTGTAGATAAAAAAATTGAAATATACATTAATGTGTTCTTATTGGCATTATTATTATCTGAGAGATGCATATTTGTTAAAAACATAACACGGTGTAAAGAAAATTTTTTCGAAGAAATAAAAAATTTAAAACAAAAGTTCAATATTTTCCAAACAATAACGTTATCAACGTATCTTGTGATCAGTTTGGTAAGGATTAAAAGAATTTCGAACAATTAAAATTTTTACTACAAAAATTCAATATCTTATACTCACATTTTAGAATAGATATAATATTTAAAATAAATATGTTGAATGAGCAGATGAAATCCTGAAAAATATTTATTCAAATATTTTTTGAAAAGAAAATGTATTAAACACGATGGGAATATTCAAAGAATCTTCAAACCCTTTTTTCCAATTTAATTTTCTCAATTTAATAATTGATATTGAGTTCCTCTATCGTTTTCATATTATTGGGAATTTCATCAGTATCACATATAGAAATATTTACGTTTGTATCTTTAAAGTAAATATTTTTGTTTTGTATATGATTACTTATGCAATATTAATATGAAAAATTCAAGAACATAACAAGCTGCATAAACGTGTAGTTTCTTCTCTTGCACATAACGTTTCTTGTTGTGGTTTCACGTGATGTCGCGGTTTACAAGACGGGCGTATCGGAGAGCGATTGGTCTCTCGCTTTCCAGCATCCATGCTGCGCTGGGAGGAGCTCAGCTTCTTCATCCCAGCACTCACCGTCTCACCTCTTCGTACAAATCTTCCACTTTATGAGTACTACACAAAACACAACGGTCTACAAGTTACATTTGTAAATTTAAATGTGCAAAATCGAACACCTGCGTGTATTAAAAAGCTCGCTGCACGAAACAAAATTTGCAATCGCCACAAATTATTACCTTTTTAAGGAGTTCGTTTATTTTATTCTTCTTATTATTTTTTTTTTAAATTGTTAATTTTAAATTTTACTGATTTCTCTGTAATAAATATTATTAGAGACAACTTTTTTTTTATTATTCGTCATTTTACTTTTCAATCATATGGGATTCGATTCGATTCGATTTGCATTTAAAATTATTTACAAGTCATATTTACAAGCCATATTTTAGACCAGTATATGCCATTAAAACATAATTAATCCTCTCATCTCATTTCTGATCAATACCTTCCAAAACAGATGAGTTTCATTCATACCAACATTTCCTTATCGAGGCAGATCTAATCCCTCAAAAAAATTAATTCTCATATTTCATCATATTTCATTGTCAAGTGACTTGACCATTATATTTTTTGATGAAATAGATTTATTACAGATTTGCGTACCTTTAAGAGAATTTTTTTACGAATTTATTTAGTTTAGACGATATTAACTGTGATTTTATTAAGTTTTTTTTTACTAATAGATGATTCCACATCAAATAAATAAATTGCATCTGTTTAAACACATCGATGATGGTTATACAGGCTGTTCAAAGTTATCTGCGCACTATTGCTATTTTCGTTATTTTTGGAGCTACAGAGTCGGTTAAATTAGCAAAGATGCAGTGATTTTTCCGCTCCAAAAATTCCGCTCCAAAAATATCGAAGATAGCAATAGTGCGCAGATAACTTTGAACAGCCTGTATATCATCCTTGCAATTGATTTTAAACGAAAAATATGCTTTGAGTTTCAAGAATAATTACCTAAAATAAACTTTACGACCTGTAATTTTGTAATCGCTGTTTGTATATCAAAATTGCACGCAAATGTATAATTTGTCGATTATTCGTCAAAATACTAATTAGTCGCTAGAGAAAACAACGTACACCTTTCAGTATACTGACTATGATTAATTATTATGTGAACATTGTTACGTTTTGTTGCTTTTCGCTAACGATATAATACCTCCCCATATGCACGTAAATAAATGATACACACAAATGATAAACCATACAAATAGGGATATAAATTGTTATAAATTTTAAAAAACTATATAAAACACGTACAGATACTTAGAAATTAATTAGTGAAAAAAACTGAAGGAAGGGATACTATCAGAATTTTATATAAAGCATAGGAATTAATCAAAAATTATGTTATAAGAAAATATGAAAACGTCAACATGCTTTTCGTGAGAAAAGATAGAAAAGGCAAATTTTAAAAAACGAAGATTAAGTTTCGAATTTGAAGGAAAGCAAATTTTGCAAATTTCTCATCAATAAAGCCTTATAATTATGGAAATCAGAGGTTTAAACCTGAGTTGGGAAAGTGGAATTTTTTCAGATATAATTAACCTCATGTTCATGTGGACCAATGATATTTTAAAACCAAGATCACATGCACCAATCAGAACAATCTTATACTGAAAAGATTGCATGGTGCTTTTCTTGCCGCTACGTCATAGGTTTTTGACTTAGTAACCATGAAAACTTTAAAAATACATTAAATGTCATTTTGACAGTTGTCATTGTTATAATTCATTCGATTAATTCTCCAACCAAAGATCATTCGTACTCAACTTTTGTCTAGCAAGATTTTTATTTTTTTTTATTCGCAATGATTGCTAAAGGCAATTAAACTCGACCACTTTCTTTGGAAAATTGATCTCGTTTAATTGTCAAGCAACCATTGCTCATGCAAAATAAAAATCTTGCAGACAAAAGTTGGAGCACGTTTGATAAAATTTATTTACGAATTTGAGTTGGCTTTTTCAAATCCTTGTAGCGAACAAAAGGTTGAATAAAATAACTAAATAAGCACACACCAGTGGAGGATCTATAAATTGATTAACTAATGGAAAGAATAATTAATCTTGATGGCGAAGGCAACTGAAAATTGATTAAGAAAAAAAGCAAAGTTGAATTAGGTTTCCCCCGTAAGGGAAAATTTTAAATATTTTATTTTATTCCTGGGAACCCAGGAATAATAACTGAAAATGTTGAAATGTTTCTATTTATGTTGACTCACCTTTTCATATTTTAGTGTACTTAACACCATCGTATGCCACCTAAATGAGACGAACCCAATTATTGAATATGGTTTTTTGGTTGTGGTCTATTTAATTTTTTTTTATTTTAATCATTTTTCTTATTTCTAGGTTGGATTATAGAAGGTTGGTAACGCTTGATTGAATCGGGATTGTATGTGATTTATTTAGAAAAGATTTTCACATTAGGTTTGAATGGATCGAAATTTTTGAAAAAAACATTTTTTTTTAAGATTTCTATTTAGTCTTAGAGGTTTAGAGGTATGGAAGTCACTACTATATCGATATATAAAGCCCAATAGCCCAAAACATTTTTTGACAAGGGTGGTCACATGCTTATTAAAAGTCAGCATGTCATCAACAATTATTATTATTATAAATTATTATCTTGAATCGACGAGATTGTGATTTCAAAAAATATACAGTGGCATTCGGAAATAGGTCCTACTATTTCAACAAGTGATAACGGATCTTAACCCAAACCCAAATCAGCAAAAACGGTGGTTCTTTCTTCATTTTAACTTTTTGAAAAATGTAATTTTTTTGTATTTGTATTCGGTTTTAAGTACGGCCCTGTGACCAGTTCAATATGCGTCGCGTTGAAAAGCAACTTCCTCCCTGTATATGACAGGTATTTCGATTCAATTCAAACGAAAAATACCCAATAAAGCTCTTAATTTCTGAAAACAATGTGTGATTTTTTACGTTTTCCAGTTCTTATAAGAAAATTTATCCATGCGCAGACAAATGAAGAAGTAACTTTAATTAAAATTTCAAGGCGGACTTTCGTTAAAAACTAGTCAGGTGAAAACAAATCCGTCAAACTTCCGCCGGCATTCGTCTTTTTTAACTTAAAAAAATTCACTTCCAAACCAATCACACAAACCAATTACGTTGTC
The DNA here is from genome assembly GCA_018397195.1 of Lethrus apterus. Classification (NCBI taxonomy): domain Eukaryota; kingdom Metazoa; phylum Arthropoda; class Insecta; order Coleoptera; family Geotrupidae; genus Lethrus; species Lethrus apterus. The sequence continues at coordinate 2,436 of JAFFZR010016845.1, read as the reverse complement.
ACGTTTACGATCGAAGGGACCATAACAAAAGTACAGATGCGGCGAAGGATCGTTTTCGATTAAGACGTTTCGAACATTAAGCCGAGTCTAATTTTAATCGGCTTCCTTGGCAACCATCGCGCATTAGTATTTAGGAAGGGAGAATATAGAGTAGTCTCCCTAATTTAGTTAACACGAACTTTGTTGCGGACACCATATTGAGAATCCGTTGAATTTAACCATTTGGATACACACTGTTCCGTGATAGTAGGTGCTGATAGGATCTTAATTATGAGTAAAACGCGTTATCTGGCAAGCTGCGGCTACGATGCGTGTTTGTCCTTCGCTCACTTCACTTGTTTTAAACCCCACATGAAAGGGGGAAAAGAATTACTCTGTTTGGATATTCAATTTTCATATCTGTTAGTACGTACAAAATTTCATAAATTATATGTTATAAAAGGATATTTGTCGTTAGTTTTATTTTCATTTACATCTTCTTATTATTAATTAAGAATTCAATTGACGAATTTTGTATATTTTAGTTAAAATGATTCATATTTGTAGAAATGAAAATGAAAACTAGACGAAAATTTTGCTTAATGTTAGTTAGTTGGGTTTGAGATTGTTAAGTTGGGTTCTTTCTATTCAATTAGGTTGTTGCAACTGATTGGATTAAAGATATAAAACATGTGACTTAAATAATAATAATAATAAACTGTAAAAAATATACCAAACAATATCACAAATATCACAAATATCACAAAATATTAAAAAAATCTAAGAAAAAATCTGAAAAACAAATAATATTAAAAAAAAAACAAAAATGGAAATAATATAAAACAAATGAAAACGGAAACAATGGTTCAGTTCAATTAAATCCAACTTTAATTTTTGTTTTTTAATAGTCATCGAACTATTATCTAGTATTTTAATACTCTATTTTATTTCATTCATGCTATTATACAGTGTGGTGATAAAGTTTGGAACAAAATTCATAAAAGCGTTCTATAATGTTTTTAAGAAAATCGCTCGGACAGGTCAATTTTTGTTTTTAAAATGCCGTCTTTTGACGTTAATTTTTATGGAATGACGTCATTTGTTTTTGCACAATGACGTCATCATAAACTTTTTTAAATGACAACCCCCACTTTTTTCTTCCTTTTTTAATAGACCTTCTTACTACTTAAACAGTGATGTAAAAAAATTGGTACCTCACATAACAATTTTTTTTAATAAATGACACATTTACTTCAGATCGTCAGTGGTTATAATTTAGTAAAAATAATAATCGTAAACATTCTAAATTAAAACAAATAACAGTAATTTACGTATCTAAGACGAAGAGTGAAGCTTTAAGGTGCAATGACGTCATTATCGATTTTTTTAAATGACACCTCTTATTTTTTCATTTGCTATTGATAGACCTCCTTGATGTTTAAGTGGTGAATACCGAATTAATTCTTTACATAAGAACTTTTCTGAAAAAAATAACTTTTTTTCTTCAAAAAATTAAAATTTTCGTTTAAAAGAAAAAATTTATGTGTCATTTATTCAAAAAAATTGTTATGTAAGGTACCAATTTTTACATCACCGTTTAGGTAGTAAGAAGGTCTATTAAAAACAGAAGAAAAAAGTGGGGGTTGTCATTTAAAAAAATTTATGATGACGTCATTGTGCAAAAACAAATGACGACATTCCAAAAAAAAAATAACGTCAGAAGACGGCATTTCAAAAACAAAAATTGACCTGTCCGAGCGATTTTCTTAAAAACATTATAGAACGCTTTTATGAATTTTGTTCCAAACTTTATCACCGCACTGTATTAATATTTTATTTCTTAATGATAAATATCTAAACGTAAACAACACTCTATAAAACTGCAAAACTGCACGGATTAAAACGTGCCAAGTGATACCAACCAAAAACGAAAAATACGAAAATTCGTTTCTGCGCATTGATGACGTATCAGAGTTCTGGAATGAAACGAGGTCTAACATCAACGAGGGTCATAACCTAAACAAAACCTAAGAACAAACAGGTAAAATAATAAATGAAGAATTTTTTCGTAAAATTTTTTGTGTCAATTTTATGTCATGCTACATTAAAATTTATGCATGTTTCGGCGTCACGAGGAATTTTCGTCGGAATGTATCCATTAAAACGCAAATTTATTGTAGTTTCTTTGACACGAACCCTCAAAAATCGTCGAAACTAAGGTAAAACGTCCCAGAAAAGTTATTAGACCGTCGGAATAAAATATATGCCAGGTATTTCCAAGGATCTTGGTGTGTTAAGGTTGCTTTCGCTTTGTCTATATCGACTATGTCCGATATTAAAGCTTCGAACAGAAACGTTGTTTGTTGAATGAATAATTTTTGATTAATATTTTCCCAACATATTTATACAGGCTGTCCCAGATAGTGTTCTCACTATTGGGATCTCGTAAACTGTAAG
>JAFFZR010016844.1:0-17817 GCA_018397195.1 Lethrus apterus | reverse complement strand
GTAGAATTGTGAGTAGAATCTGAAAAACGATGGAAAAATATAACATTCAATTTAAAATAACAAAGTTGGTATGCACTTCCGGTACAACCGGAAGTGATACGAGAGCGCACATAATTTAGAATAAGAAATCAGTTGGTGTAGCTTATAATTACAAGTTATTAGAGTTGACATATTTCTGGAACACGGAATAGTTCTAACGAACCACTTTCGTGAATGACCCTGTATAAATAACAATCAGGTATCTTCAATTTAAATTTAAAATGTCAGTTACTAGCATAGTTTGTACAGAATGTTCATTAATCGATTTAACTTTAACTTGCTATAACTTTCTGGTTACTGTGTTTCGGTCAAAAGTTCAATAAGAAAACATATTTATTTTGGTCTTCTTCTACTTCCCTTTTAGTCTCCTCCGTACGTTATGACTCCTCCTGTATAGTAGTGATGGTCAAATCTAATGAATTTGTCTTTACCTTTAACTGTAACAGTAATGTCTATATTTATTAGAAAACAAAAAATAGGTTAGATTATCATAATTACGATAACTTATTACAAAAACTAGCAATATTAATTATACAATTACTAAGTCTTTTGAAACTGACGTCCCATGTCAGTTTCAAAAGATAAACATTTATTAAAGCAATTTATAGTTGTATTATTATTAGCCCCATTTTGAAAATTCAAGTCTGACTGGCAACGTGGCGCTTTCATTCAATAAATTCTTCTAAGTTGGCTGCTACCATCCTTGTTTTGTTTTTCTTTAATGATAACCGTGATTTGATATGATATGACACTATTAAAACCGTCTTACTGAGGGCTTTCCAAAAATATACATCTTAATGTAACTGCCTTGTGGTTTAGACGAGTTATGTCATTATGTGTATTTATGATTTCTTATCCTTTAAGAAGGATAAGACGAAGTGGTAAATATAATTAGAAAACTGGGTTACGTGGCAAGTACTCCGACAAACGCCGATATCTTGTGATTTGTGAGTTATTGTCAATTAAGAAAGATGGTCGTTCTCAATGGACAAGAAATCACATTTTTTTTTGTTTATATCTCCACTGGATAAAACTGGATTCACAGGAAAAAGTATATATCCTTCCACCCTATAATTACACAAGTGAGTATTAAAGATTCCACATGATACAAATTTGCTAAATAGTTTGACGGATTTAAATTGATCGCTCACAGCAGCCGTACTGATACTACTGACGACGGGTTAATCGTCCAGAAACTAACGTTAACCTGCGGAGGTGAGCGTTTAATGCAATGTCGAGCGTGTGTTTCAAATTTTAGTTTGAAGGAGATCAAACTTTTCCAAGAATTTTATGTCTAGGCATTATTGACAGGTCGAAGATTTCTGTAAACTTGCTTTTCTGAAAATGTTTTGCAATTGCTATGAACAGTCAAATATCTTGTCTAAGCGACACTTTTTTAATACAACGTTTAGCATTAAAACTTTTTTAGAAAACTGAAAAAGTCCGGTATGACTTATCACCAGAAGAAAAAGTTTAATTTGAAGACGCCTTTATCAACATCATTTTTAACGCGTTTCTCACAATATTCAATTATTAGGTCGCAATTAATCATAAACTCATTTATATCCTCAAAGAAAACACCCATTGAAACCCAACCCATATCTATTGTTTTCTTCCCTCTTTAGCAACAATTGCCCTGACAACATTAACAAATCTATAGACAAATGGGATACAGCTGATGATTAATTAATTAGTCTGTGGTAAGAATTAATCTCATATTTGAACAGGTTATCGACTAGTATTTAAATAGTCATTGTTTTATTTTAATTTACGAGAAGTTGGTTTTACGTGATACGATGTAATAAAACCAGGACAGAAACTCGTAGCGTATTGCACGATTCATTTTCAAGTCCGACTGACATTAGCAAAACCACAAAATAAAATGTATATTTATGTTATGCGTATAGTATTTTATAGAGTTAACGAACCAACAGCAAGTACCTGCTATTACAAAGGTAATTATTACACATAAATCTTGTGTTCACGTTATATATTCCCAAGATGTGATTTTGAAAATGACTAATGAGTGTGTACTTCGTTTAAACAAGTTTGTCTTTTTGCCAACAATAAAAAAAAAACAAGTATTTCTATTTCTACAACGCAGGGAATTTATGTAATATATTATGTAAATAAATCAAAAATAAATATAATAAGTTCTAATGAAACTATTTCAATTAATATCCCTGAAATTACATAGAAAATTAAATCTAACTAAATATTTAAATAGGTAATAATTTTTGTATCATAAAACTTCACTTTTATTACAATAAATAATACAATTTGTGCCAACTATTACACACACAAAGAATTTCGTCAAATTTGTATGAATCTTAAAATGAAGATGTATCGAAACATTTCTGTACTGAACTTTACAAATAGAACATACAGACTGAACACAAATTCAGATTAAGTCGAAACAAGTAGCTTTAATTTTTTATGGTTAAAATAAGACAATATTTTACAAATTAATAATAATATTATAAAAATTAATTCTTCATTTTCGGCAACGACAACAATGTATAAATTATTAAAAATTAAAAGCTCATTGCAACAATTGAAGGGGTCAGTGCAAAAAGTAGCTAAGTCCATTTTTTTTGTGAAAATGAGTTAAGGGACGCCAACTCTATGAATTTATCTGTACTATTCGTTGGCGATGTCAGATTTGAGGCAAGAAACGTCCTACTGCATGAGAACCCTTATGTCGAAATCTTATCCGATCGTCATTTCAGTGCAAGAAGTTGCTAAATGGCTAAGTCCATGGACTTAACCACTTTTTGCTGCTGACACGCTCAGATTTTCTAACCTACAAATCTTTTGAGAAATAAAGATTGGTCGTATTAAGGTCGTATTTGTTCAACACAGTCTTAGATCAAACGGAGAGCTAGCTCCAGGCGATAGAGTTCTTAAAGTAAAAGATTAAACAATGGATTATGCCATACGTCAAAGCCTTCAGTACCAGGTATTTCTAAAACTCGGTTCGTCAAATTTGAAAGCGGCAAACGCATTCAAACTAGAGAGTCTATGACAGGAATGTGCAAAATTCCAGTAGTCCTAAATTGGCATACGGCGACAGTTACTTGAAAATAAAATCTAAAAAGTTTGTCTGTTAAGAAACTTGTCGATCTGGTTATCTCGGGCGATATTGAATTCTACAGGAGGACCATTATTAACGTTAGTGAAAATGTGACTACGCCCAACCGCCGTGACACTGCGAATGACGAACACGATATCGAAAGTGATACTGATATTTATGAGTAAAATCCTTTGTATACTTTCATTTTTTAAGAAATGTATTTTCGGCATAATTCCGGTTTTTTATTTTTTTAACCTATGTAATGGAGAGTGTAAACAATTATTTCATAGTACTGTGATAAAATAAGTCCAAATTTTCAAAATTTTTTTTGTCGTAATCGAATAAATTTTTGATTACATGTCATATGTTACTATATTGACTATAGGTATAGCTTTTATTAAAAAAAAAAAAAAACACTTGGGGATCATTAAAAATGTAGACGTGGGGACCTTTTAAAACATTCAAACAGCTATAACTCAGAAACACTTTTGCACTGACTCCTTCAATTATGAAAAAATTGCAAGATCAATATTTTAGTGATATTTTATTATTGCAATATCATACGTATGTCTACCGAGTTTTCTTGATAAAGAACTCGTCATAACAATTATGTACGTCTTTCAATATGAAGAATTCATGCAAAGGATTAAAATTAGCCTGTTTCATTATTTCCTGATTTATTTATACTTGAAATTTTATGTTTTGTCTAAAACATAAATTAAGATTACTTAATTATTTTTATAAAAATTTAAAACATAAATTAAGATTTAATAACTCATAACATTTTTAAATGGAAAGAGGTATTTTCAAACATATCATTTGAAAGAGCAATCAATGGGATTTACAGATGTGTTTGAATTTATGAATTCTGATCATTACTTCCCGAGTTAGTGAGCTTTGAATATTCAAACTTTCTTCATTTTTTATGTCACCTTGGAGATTAGTTGCTTAAAAAATACTGAAACAGGTGAATTTTCTTTGCAAGGATACATGTTTTGCCCCAAAATTTTGCAATAGCAAGTAGACCCCTTGCTATTGCTTGCTTTTGCTCGGTTTGGAGCATTTCGCTTTTTGTTAATTACGGACCCGGTAAAAAAATGAAAAAAGTTTTAATATTCAGAGCTCAATAACTCGGGAAGTAATGATCAGAATTCAAAAATTCAAACACCTCTGTAAAGCCAATCGATTGCTGTTTCAAATGATATACAAATACAACTTTCCATTTAAAAATTTTATGATGAACTACCCTTTAGGGTTGCAACTAGGTGACTACAAATAGCTAAAACATTGGTCCCCCTTCCAAAGAAAATTAACCTGTCTTTTTTTTTAAGCGTCTAAATACCTGAAAACGCGTCAGTTTTGTTTTCGGTATATTTTCTGTATATATTTTTTTAAATAAATTAACACTTAAAAACAGCAACACATATTTATTAAAAAGATGGTAATATTTACTTTTTATTAATTGTTACAGCAGTGGTTTACAACTCAATGAGTGTACGATCTGGACGATCAGGACCAGAACGTTTTCTACAGATGATATCAAAGAGACGGTAAGTTTTATTTCAAATTCAGGACATCTGTTTGAGCCTTAAGGAAGATCATTTCTGTAATATTAAACCTCAATCCTAATTTCTATTTCTCAGCAACAAATATTGAATTACGAAATTTAAATGGAACAGCCTATATATTGATTAATTATTCGAAAATTTTGGTTAGAAAAAGGCAGATACAGACACATAAATATTCGAACAATTTGTACAATTCGTACAATTTGAGGCCACTGTGTTACAGGACTGATAGATAAATTTTTAATTTCGATACTAATTCTTTTGTTGATTTTACCATTAATAAAAATTATACTGAACAGTAAGAGTGTTGAAAGTAATAAATTCAATAAATAATTTTTGTTTTTAATTTAACTAAATATCTGTGATTTTAACAATTTAAGTTTATTAGCTTAAATGTCACTTATAGTTGGTATCGACTAGGCGGCAAATTTCAAAGCCACCTTCTTTTATAAACATATTGTATTAGCCCCTTGCGATTATTTTTCTAGTATTTATTGTTCACAAGTAACTGACTCTCGACCGCGAATCGGACAAATGTCAAAATTTTGTGAAGAGAAAAACATAAATTTTCTGATTAGCTAACCCAATTAAATTAAATTAAAAATATCAAAATGTCGGCGGTATCAGAAGATTCATTTTATTATTTTTCAATTTGCTGCATAATACTTAAAAAATATTTCATTTTAATCTAATTCTTAAAGCGTTTGGATAGCAGAGCTTCATTGCCGGAGTTTTTAGCAATCCTGTATTTTGTAGATAAAGTTTAGCAACGTTTTTATCTTTCGGTTCTGCCCACTATTCAGAATAGAATTGTCTAATCCGAGTGGCAAATTTGTATAATCCTAGGCGATTAAGGCGATGCTCTATGACTAGCCAAATTAAGTATTTAGAAAAAAAATGAAGTTGATCTTTGATATATAATACCAATCCATACTCACAATTGAAATCGTCTTCTGTATATATTGCTATTTAAATAATAAATAACTCTCAATTATCAAATATCATTTAATTTACTAACTTTCATTTTAAAATTGATATATTACTGGACCACCCAGAGTGTCTTATAATTTATCATATATTTAGCAATTGTTTATAAATAAGAAATAAAAACTAATTTTCAACATTGTTGCAAATTAGAGTGGAGCTGTAAGTCGAGCATTAAATATCAAATTATAAATAATTTAATAATAGCATCAGGCAGGAAACGCAGTTGGTAAAAAGAATAAATTATAATATAAATATATTTTTTTGATGACATTTCAGACAAATATTGAAGGAAACGTGAAGTCGCAATCAGATATGCTTAATAGGCTGTGACGACCGTTCAATTAAAGAAACCATCAATAACTATATCTGATTAAATTTTAATTAAACTTAGCCTTTCTCTTCACTAATATTTAAAATATTTATAAAAATTTTATGCGAATTGCAATATTAAATATTTTTTTTGTTTGCAATAGTTTTCGTTAAAAATCACCAAGCATCCATAAAAAATTGGAACCATTTTAAAAATGTTGGTAGTTTATGCCATGTTAAAGAAAGTTAATTCAACCTTAGCACGAAATGATAAATTGGAATTATCTAATGAATAAACAATTGACAACTAAATCAAATTTGCTAAAGAAGTTAATTGCACTTCGTTTCTTTAAACCAGTTCTTAACTGCGTAGTTTGATCTCAGTTGCTAAATCATTATATAACGTTTAATATTATAGATTTATTGCTGTTCGCTTTCGGCTATGTTTATTTATGGGTATTTATTTATTCCCAAGGAATAATTATGTATTTTACAGTGAAATCATCGAGAATATTTCACGTCACATTAGTTCATAATGCGCGGAAGTATATTTTAAAGCATTTTTGTCAAAACGGTGTGTCTAAGTACTGGAAATTATACGCTTGTTGAAAATTTTGAATTTATGAAGTACAGAAAATATTAGTTTAATATACTGTACGGTCTGTAAACGATCAATTGGCATATAGCGTTATAGTGCATCAATAAATAGAAGTGAAAATAGCTATTTATGAAAGTTGCAAAATGAGCGTTTCTTGAACTAGACGTGGAGATTTCAACACGTCGTGTGCAAGAAAAATAGCCATTTTGCAACATGTTTCATACAAGATTTTTTTCAAATTTAGAGCAAAAATATAAATCGAATGTTATCTAATGTTTGAATTTAACATACGGGTTTGCTATGACATGACGACTGTGTTAACAAAATTTTATGTTACTTAGAAAACGTTCTTCGGAATCCGCAACTCTTCTGTGATTTTCTTAAAAAATGTTTGATTCAATGATAAATTTTATCCACACTATCCCTTCACACTATGAACACCAAATCAGGAAATCCCGAAATCCCTGTTCAAACACAAGTCATACGTTAATGATATGTCATTTCTAGGACTCTTCTGGTAACTTTCCACAAAACTTTATTTCTCTTTCTTTATCAACCAGAGCCAGATTTGTCATATTAATTTACTTCCGGTATGTCTTCAAACTGCTCCATTTCTTGAGTTTCTTTAGTTGAGAATTCATAATAATACTGAAGAAGATCTATAAGAACTTGCAAAGACAAAACAATTTTAAACAGTACTTGGCAACGACAAGTTAAAAAATAAGTAAATAGCTATTATTTTGCGATTGCTTATGTACTTTCGTTTTTTATTGCAATTTCCAATGCTTTCTTATGAATAAATCTGTGTACAATCGTATTTAATGTGTATTTTTTATTACAATGTTTTTCATGGAAAACCATCAATGATATGATATGTGAGCTTTTTTTCAATTTTTATCAACTGGACACTTCATTCCGTAAGTACCCCGATATAGATTAGATATTATTACATTTAATTTAAAAAGTTATGTCAACATGCAAAATATTTGTTTAAGTAATTACAGTTACAACAAGTCAATTATAAAGTAATGTTATGATAAATTATTATTCCCTATATAACTACCAGGATATGCCGTTGATTTGTATTTCTTAATAACTAAATACAAGATATTAATTAGTTAACCTTTCAGCAAGACATTAGAGTAATAAGTCTAATTAGATACGATGTTAGTGTTTACGATATAATCGTTTGTGGATTTAATTCTGTAAGAAATAAAAATTAGTTCTAGAAAAATATTATTTTAAATAAATGGTTTATTTATTCACTTCATTAAGTTATCTGTCATAATTATTAGCGGATGCAGAACAAAATAAGTAGCCTCTTGGGAATTAATTAAATCTGAGGTATCACAAATGTTTGAAAATGAATATCAAGTACACAACTACCCATTATACGAAGGATTTTTAAAGGCGTTTAAACTAAAAAATCAACTCTGGTTTAAAAAAAGATGTTTATTGCATCATGCAAAATAATACCACACAAATTATATGCAAGTTAATAAATTTAAATGAACTTATCCCTTACGTTTTAATACGTGTTCATATTACATTACATTCTTCACCACAATTGATTGACAGTAATTATAACACTTTTAATAAATTCAAAATGTTATTTAATTGAAGAAAATTTATGATGTAATTACATAACGATGTATACTTACGATATGAATAGTAATTCACATGGAGTGGTTAATGTTGAATTAAGCATGTAGATTGACCTCATACACGGACTACTGTTTGATTGGCTGTGACATTTTATATCCAATAAAATTTATTGCTTATATAACAACGTTCCATAAAGGTATGCATACCGGAAAAATAAAATCATTTCATGATTGATTTAATTAAGAACTATTAAGTAGTATATGGAATTAGTGATTTGTTTTAATTCCAAACTATAATTTGATATTTTTCTAATTTATCTAATTTTAATGTGAAAGCAACTTTTAATACCATCATATTCTGTATAACGATATTTATTTGAATGTTTGTCGTTCTGTTTTATTTAAAAAAAAAAATGTTTTGAACAAATGGAACGAGGTAGACCGGCAGAGGAGGTACGAGCAAATGAGAGAGGCAAGGTAACAATAAGAAATACATAGATTTATGTACACACAGGAGGGCACCAAACTACCTGTACGGAAGAAGTAGGTTGCTAGAGGAAAGCATATTAGCAAGATTTAAGTGCGAAAACGAGGAGGGGGCCAATAAATACTGAAGGAGAGAACAGACAATGCAGATTTTACAGAGAGGGAAGAGACGAATGCATTGGTGGACGGGATGTGAGGAAGTGAACCATAAGGAAAATAAAGAACGAGGAAGAGATGGTGGAGAATCATGAACGAGGCAGGAGACGGACAGGAGAAGATGGAAAAGATAGAATTATGTAGATATCTCAAATAAAGATCTTTTTTTATTGATCTCAGTGACTTACATTATCCGTAAAAATAATTTAATAAATGGTGAATAAAGGAATGTAAAAGGAACTGTTAAGAACTATCAAAATAGATGTTTACACCATTTATACATTTAGAAAAATATCCAGTGAATAAAAATGTTGCATAAGTAATTACGTGATACGTTGATAAGTAATGCTAAAAATAATTATCGTGCTACTGCAGACACTCAAGTTCAGTGTTAAATATGAAATGCACTTGAAAACGCATTTACGATAAGATTTTTTATAGTTTAAAGGTCATCTTTAAACGGATTGCATCATAATGTACACATTGATTAGACTGTTTGTAATAATGTTGATATATATTTTTTTAATTTCTAAATATATTTTTGGATAATCCCTAAAATGTACATTATGTCGGAAGTATAATTGTAAAATTGTAAAAATTGTTGTTAAAATTTATTAATTGTTTAATATTGTCGACAAAAATTAAAAACTCGAGTCACGTTTCAATTGCTTAGCTATTTTCGAGGGAATTGCACTTCAAAAATATATTATTTGCTTAAAGCTTTTTAATAGTTTTGTATTGTAATGTTATTATTTCTCATGTTCTGTCTTTGTAAATTTTTATAGTGTTTTTCATTTTTCTTTTACATTTAATGAAAATTATTTTTTTCATTTCACATCCATCGTGACTTGTTTCTGATTGTTATTTTGCGTAGTTTGAATCTTAGGTTACCTTATCTTCATAGATTTTCGTTTATTTTTCGGTATAACTTCATCAGATATCGATGTGTTTGATTATCAGAATTCTTTTTGTCTTCTGTTCTCTGAATAAATTGATACTGTGGCTGCAGATTTAGATTTTGTAGTTCATCTACTGAAATTCTTTAGCAGGTGTGTACCTTTAAATGTCCTTGCAATTTAGATTAGGCTTTTTGTCTTTTTTCTTTTTTGGATAATTATTTTTTGAATTTTAATTGATGCAACTTTGTTAGTATAATAATAATACATATAACAATATTGTTGTTATTTTTACCTTTTTTATTATTTTATTAATGCCATCATGATACCATTACCTATATCTAGAAATATGCAGATTTTTTTATCAACGTTTTGAATATATTTTGTGTCGAAATGCGTGCGACCAAAATAATCATAATTGCAATTTTAACAAATATAAGCAAATGACTCAAAATAAACAGTAATAAACACATTAAATCTTTATTTTGTCCAGTTGTAAATGTCATGTCCTTGGCATTGATAAGTTATTGCATGTAGTCGTAAGCAACAACACACCAAATGAAAAATTTAATTAATGCATAAATATTCATGTAAAATAAATGTTGTTGCGTCTGCAAATATTTTTTATCATGTAAATGATCGAAGGTTATTTGAAAAATAGCGAGAAAATAGTTTTGATAATTTCTTATTTAACGAGTATTTATACAAATTAGACGGGCTTGTTACGTACTGTATTGCTACGTGCAGTAGCAATATTGAGATAAATGAAACACATTTTTTTATATGATTTTAGTAAAAATAAAAAAACAGTAATATTCAAAACAAATTTATGAAATTGAATTTTAAATGTTCTGTCTGAACAATAAATTTACTCTAATTGTAAGCATAACTGCGAATCGCGAATATGTCTATTCTTAAGTACGACTTATATTATCCCATTCATCACCATTTGTTTTCTTATGAAAATGAAGTCAAAATTAGTCGAAAGAGGATGTTACACCAAAGAATATACAAACCCTAAAAATTATTTCGGAAAGGGATTTCTTTCAAATTTTCCCTATAAATTGATAATAAGTAAGTGGGGATTGTCATGGAAGATCTAGAGAAGACAGACCTTGGCAGAAGAGATGTGGTATGAGTGGGAGACAAAGTAGAAATGAAAAGATGCAGAGGTAGATTTGGAAAGTTAAAGAAAGCAAAATGTAACACCGTATATAAAGAGATATGTGTATGTAAAAGAAAGGCGTGCTATTTGAATGGAAGATTTTCGGATGAAAAGGAAAGAATAATAGCAAGAGTTCTGTTGAGGAAATGAATAGAAGACATATTGGATGGACGAAGAATATAGAAAGTATGGATTCTGTGGAAGAAGAGTAAAAATTGAGGAGAAGATGAGTGAAATGAAATGTGTCTTGATAGGTGAAATGTATTTTTTATTAAGAATTTTTTAATTCAAAAATACCAAAAAATATACATAGCGTAATGTAAGAAAATGAATCGTGTATTAAAAATTTAATTTTTTAGCATTTGTATATTATGGATTTACCTTTAAATAAATTGGTGCTTTTCATGCTTATTCTTAATTCTTATGATTCTTTTTAAATTTATTATTATTACTGGTAAATCTGTATACATCTTCCATATAGAAAGAAAGTGACGGCAATTTCATTGTTGATGTTGTCTTTCAAAACCTTCTATGAGTTTTACCTTGTTATTAATTCGTACCTAATTTTGTGATATTTCAATACATATATTATTTTATAAACTAAAAAAAAAAAAAATTAACATGAATGTAACTTGGATTCTTTAAGCTAACAGTTTCTTTTCTATTCTCTATATCAAATATGGATATTTCAAACAAATCGTTACATCAAATCATCCTCAAAAGTAATACAGTGATTATTTCCATTTGTATACTACTAGAACTTTTGTTAACATTGTTAGCTTTATTTATGTTAGTATAAATTCGCTATTTTCTTCTTCTGATTTTTTTAGTAAACCAAATGTAACGTTTGTTTGTTCGTTGTTCAATTGTTCTTTAATATCCAACAGATAGGTAGAAAAATCAATAAGAGTGAGATGTCATTTTTGGAATAAAATTTTTATTTTTATTTTTATTTTCTTATTTTGCAAATCCGTTTTTTCTCAAAAATTGCAATCAAAACTTTTCAATAATCTGTAAATGTCATGTGTTATTCGTGTCGATTAATTTCTTTTTGTATAAAAAATGTTGTTTCATTGCTTAAATTAGATAAATTCGACCTCATATTGTTGGCTCTTTTCATTTCCTGACAAGAGTTTAGATGACATTGATAATGTTTGGACATTTTTACAGTTGTGTTTCGTTTTACACTATAATATAATGATAATGATTATTGAAATATGTGTTATTTGTGGTTTTGTTAAATGTCACAAACCAGCATTGTTATTAAATAATTTTCTGGTAACCTTGTATTTTTAAAATTTCCTTTCATAAGAACATATAATTGGTGAACTTTGATCAACATTATGTGTTTGATAAAATCGTGGAATAATTAATGGTTAAAATAATCAATAATTTATAAAAATTCTTGAATATTGTTGTATTAAATTGGCTATTAATTAATTTACGTTTGTTAATGTAACGAGATGAATGTCCATATGTGGCGAAACTAGCAAAAACTGAAATATTGAATTTATCATACTTTCTTTGTGCTTTAGGTGGTTTAAAAGAAAATAATTTAAAACAAATTGTCCGAATTATTAAAAGTTTCAAATTTAGCTTTTTTGAAATGATTGTGGTAGATAATTATATGAAATTATGAAATCAATAAATTTTTTCCAATAATATTTTTTCGGATATATTTTATCTATTATTTTCGCCCTTTTGTGTAAATTCGTACGTACTTACAGAGTCAAATATAATAACTTTGATGGCTAACTCTGGGTCACTTTCGCTAACTTTGATGGATAATAACTATGATGACTAATACGTATTACAAAATATAAAATAAAGAATTATTGTCAATGTTTTAAATATATCACACATAATTCCGAAAACTAATATAATATAATATAAATATTTAATATAAAAGATATTGAGCTAGCCTATATATTAAAATATGGAGCTCGTCCGTATTTTAATATACAGGCTGTCCCACAAAAAACGTACCTATACAAAGTTTTGTTTTTAAACGGCACACTCTGTATATTTTTGAGGTAAGTGTCACGTGACACCTACTAATTTTCTGTATACCTACACTGTTAATGCATTTTCATTCAATTCCCTATACTTCCCTTGTACTTCAATGCTTATTTTCCAAAATATTGAAATAAAAATTGTACATTTTTTTATAGAAATTGTTTTTATAGATGGTGCTTATATGTTAAAAATATACAGTGCGTTTCGTTTGCCTAAATCCGTATGCATATATATTCAAATAAAGGTCTTTTTTTTATTCAAAAACTGTGTCTATTTAAAATGCTCAGAGTAACAGGGTTTTTGCATAAGTTTCGACTAAAATACGTTACCTGGTGTTAGTGATTAGAATGATTATATAATAAAGGTCGAGACGCGTTCTGCCTTGCTCCAGTGAGCTGTCTATCGCCTTGGGATTATATTCGATTTAAAATAATGCGAATATTGACCTTGATTTTGTTACGTATCTGCAAAAACGATTTTGCCACTTTAATTAAACTAGTTTGCAAGCGAAAATTTAGTCATAACCTTGCATTTTTTAATGGTCTGTAGGTTTTTTAATGCAGAATTATACCATTCCAAATTTTTTATAAATACATTTGAGCAGAAAAAAAAAATTGAAATTATGAAATTTCTACCAATAAGAAATTTTTCGGTTTTGTAATTTTCAATAAAAAGTACAGACTTCCCAACAGTTTTGGCTGAATATAGCGAAAATATGGATTACAACCAAAACACAACATTTTAGAATGATGTATAAAAATTACTGATTTTAAAAATACATATTGTGTATTTCGAAAACATCGAATAGCTTTCTAAACATGTATTGTGTTTCTTAGAAGTATTTTTAATATTTAAATGTCAAAAATTTATTGTTCTGATTTATAACCAGATTAATTTTGACATTCTGAAAAGTTTTTATTTAAAATTATGAAATTACGAAAAACTGACGATTCAAATATTTTCTTAATATTTTCCTTTTGATTTTGGTTTTCGTGCTGGAAGCTCATGCATTCGTTTCTTCCAACTCAGACTGGAAGTATCTTATCGTTGACATAGACTCTGATACTGAATTACGATTAGAAGATGTACGTAGAGGTTGTTTAACTTCAGATACGCGAATTTTCGTCTTTAGTTGGCATCAGTTGGCACATTTGAATACATGCTTGATTTTGTTTTCTTTAATTTTTAAGTGCTATTTATGTTTTTGGTAAATTTTATACTTATGTTCAGAAAGTTACTAGTTTATTATACAGGCTGAGTCACCACCGACGGGACGGAGTTTTAAGGCGAAACGGCATATATTCTCCAACTTCTGTTGCAGGTGGATTATGTAAGTCAATATGAGCTACATTTTAAAAATATTTTCAAATATACAGGGCGTTCCAAAAAAGAGTGGCACATCAAAGTTATACTTTTTCTTATGGAACATCCTATATTTCAACACATTTTTGAATTGTACGTAAAAAATAGGCCTGACTTTCATGAGGGTTCCCTATACCTAAATACTAAGTGTTCTGACTTATTTCGAATTTTCTTAAAATGTAAGGTGAAAAATATTATCTTCAAACTAAATTAATTATGACAAATTTGCTTTTAGGCCTAGGTAATAGAGCAGTAATTTATTTAGTAATCTACTACTACAACTTTCTCTACAGGCTGTTCAGAATTTTCCGTACCATTATTAGCAAATTCAAACTGTAATATCGGGCTTATTTTAAATGGAACATCCTGTATTTTATAAGTTTGTCGTGTAGCAAATTTAATTGTCTTTCAAACTGTGTGAGGCTTCTCTATACCTAAATCTTTAAGTTTTGAAGTTATTTAGGTATTTTGGGAGCACCATCTAACTGCAACCACATTTTTCGTCTATTTTTCAAATGTAGCCCTTATTGATTTACATAATCCACCTGCAACAGAAGTTGGAGAATATATGCCGTTTTGCCTTAAAACTCCGTCCCATCGGTGGTGATTCACCCTGTATATATATTTATAAATGTATAAATTTCTGACGAAAAAGTGGTTCTTGTGAGATTCAATTTTTTGTGACTCACGCTCTATTTTATTTTTTACAGACTGTAACGTTGATTCTTTAACTACATTTTATCAATATGTTTTATTAATGTTGTTAGTTTTTATTATATGCACGAACTTTATTACTCGTATATTGGTGTCATTTACTTTAAAATTGTCGACATTTATAAATTTCCTTTTTGGAAGAATTAGGAAAAAAAAAACGATTATGCAGATTAAAAATCCAGTTACTTGGCTTGATCAATAAAGTCCGTAAATGAGACTTTAAACTTTGCATATACATCCGGATAATTGGAGTGTAATTTTTCGCATTTTCCATTAACAATTAATTCTCAAATGATTTAATCACCCTTCAATTTCTCTTTATTCAAATTGTATACATGGTATAAGTCTTTTTGTTCATTTTAACAACGATCTGCGTTTTGCGTTCCTCTAAGGATTTTATTTCAATGTCTTTGAGATTATAACTATTGATCTTGTCTACAAAGACAACATTCTTAATTATTTCCTTTCGTTACAATAAAAAAGTTATGCTTTGGACGCAATACACAACCACATATTTTTAAATATTGATATATAGTTTCCTAAATATACTCGTATTAAGATACAAAATCAAATCAACAACGGCGATGCAACGAATTCTAATCGGGACGCCTGGAATAATACACATGTATCAAGCAGTTTACATCATAGTGCGGAATGTAAGCGGAATGCCCAATAATCAACGCCGGACAACGCTACGTCATCAGCATTCCAACATCACCCGATCCCTCCGCACCACTTTCTGCATAACCTTTCGCGTTACGTAACCGGACCTCACAGAAATTTTTGCCATAACTGCAGAAGTTAATTCGTTCCCTCTAAATCCCTTAAGCTCGCCGCCACTATCCATTAAAATGATGTGTAGAGAAATTATTTAAAGTGACGCATTGTCGACGTTTTAACGGACCGGACACGGCGCGGAATTCGCATGATATTTCGCGGATTACAACGTTTCTTAATAAATTCCACTGTGCGAAGTTGTTTAAATTAATTTCCATTTTCAAGAAATGCATATGCGGAATGTGCTACGTGGAACTCGCTGCTTTAACATTTAATATACATAGTGATTTAAATGGATACAGTTGTTATTGTTTGGTAAAACCTTTATAAAAGTTGTTGTTGTCTTTTAATAGATAACTTCATATGGTAAAATGAAGGAAGGGTATATTCTGTATTTCTTATGACGCAAAAAGGTAGAGAACAGAAAACGATAATAGAATTCCTATAAAATTAGCACAGAATAAAGGGAAATCCATATACAATGCGGTTCAAAACTTCCCCCCCCCCATGATAACTTTTGAACGGCTGGAGCTAGCATTATGAAAAAAAAACAGGTCGATTTTAATTCTTACTTACAAAATTTCGGTGTCAAAAATTCTATTCCGTTTCCGGCGAAACCGGAAGCGATGTCAACTTTCTTATTTTAAATGGAACAGCCTGTATATTTTGTCGTTTTTGGAAAGCTGATGGAGGGACGAATCCAACGATACTGCATATGTTCAACTTTATTTTGAAAAGTAACAAGATATGCAGCAATAAATTGTCTGTAATATGTTGTTGTTTTTAAGCAAAGTTGGTCAGAAGTTCGAACAGTTATTGTATTAAAGATTTTGTTTTATATTTTTTATTATTTGTTTTGTAGCTAGTTAGTTAGTAAATGTCTATTAATGGTTTTTCTTGTTATTTAACACTAAAAATGTTTATTGCCTTATGGCTAACTAAGGAACACATAAAGAAAATGGCAGAAAAGTTATTGCTGCCTCTCTTGTTACTTTTCAAATTAAAGTTGAACTTATGGTATCGTTGGATTCGCCTCTCCGTTGCCTTTCCAAAAACATTGAAATTGAATTTTTGACAACACCAAAATGTTGTACCTAAAAATTAAAAATCGACCTGTTTTTTCTCATAACGATAGCTCCAGCCGTTCAAAAGTTATCATGGGGGGCGAAGTTTTGGACCGCACTGTATAGTAGTGGCTGGTATAGAATCATGGACAATGAAACGGTAAATAATGGAAAATAAGAGCAAACTAATAAATAGAGAGAGAGGGAGCGAGACAGGAACCTCTACATCAAAGTAAAGACGACAATGTAAGCAAAGAAAATAAAGAAGATATGGGACAAAAGGATATGATCAGATATGGCATTGAATATAGGGAAGGGTCGGCCAGTCCCTTCTCGGGCCTGGAACCGGCCTTTTGTGTACTAAGGAACCTGATTTATTCAGAGATAAAGAGCTATACTCGGGCACAGTTCGGTGCCCATTGGGGCTCCTGGAATGATGCAGTCGAGGCTCTTTATTAAAGGTTCCTCGACTGAACCCAGGCTGGAATCGTTGCTCCAACTCAATAGGGAGCAACCATTTCGGGACAATAAAAAACAGGCAGTAAATAGAGTATTCTTTCATACTCTTTTACTGAGAGACTTATAGGAATATTAACACGTGCATGCATTGACGGAAGCCACAGAGGAGAAACAAAAAAAATAATTTTATGAATATTACAACATATCGTCCCCCTTCTCACGAATGGACGTATCTGAATTGTACACATTTTACAGGAGAGAGCAAAAATAAAAATGGATGATGTTTAAATGCCCCTATCGTTTTTATTTCGGCATATTGAAAAATTATATCTTGGGGTTTCAACTCTAAGAATATGTACTTTACACTCACGTAATAACAGTTAATGTTCCTATTACACTTTTTTTTGTAATGGCAAAGTTTGCATATACGCCTCTACGTGAAAATATATTTATTCATTTGACGAGATAGGTTTTTAGTAGAAATGACGAAAGTTTGTGTAATTTTGGTATTAAAACAATTTTTCATGCGACTTTTCAACTAATT
>JAFFZR010016843.1:0-18028 GCA_018397195.1 Lethrus apterus | reverse complement strand
CATTTGCGTATTAATCCACACCAAACAACAAAATACGAAAACTCTCCGGTGTATGCCAGCGTTACTTTATACAACAAATTGCCTAATGAAATTAAAAACATCTTAATGTACAAATCATTTAAATCTGAACTCAAAAGGTTTCTGGGTCATAAGTGCTACTATAGTGTGAGTGAATTTTTAACTGATACGCTACAACTGTAGTGCCGAATTTTTCTTTATGTCTTAGTGTATTTTATTGTATATTTATTTTGTATGACTTGTCTTATCTACTGTTGTGTAGCAGGGACCAATAAAAAATTATTATTATTATTATTATTATTATATGTACATTTTTTAATTCAAAATAAAACGAAGAACAATTTTTCTATAACAAGACAAATCTTAAGCTCTGAATTCATTACGAAACAGGTTTTCATTAAAGCGAATGATAAAGAAAGATCCTTTAGGCATTTCGTTTGTTAAAGGGACTTCGATTTTGAAATTAATTAAAAGTTTCCGAAAGAGGATTACGTTTGTTACGTTGGGGTACGGTTTCGTCGAATCGATAACAGGTGGTCTAAACGTCAAATTCTCGAATGTTTTCATCGTTTTCTTTATTTTCGAGCCCTTACAAATTAATAAGACCATGAATATTAAAATGGAATTTTCACTTTTCGGATTACCGACGTTCAGACATCCTTGAATTAACATTTGAGTAATGTTCGAGAATTGTCGAGCCTTCGTAAGATTACGGATTTAAAAGTTTCTTTCTTTTTGATGTTCATTATTTTGTTCGTATTTGCTATATAATTCAAGTTACTGTATACATAAATATGTTAAATAACGAAGAATGTTGTAAAAACTCTCCCATTCTTCAATTTCAATCCTAACATTACAATTTCCGTTTATATATTTGTTATATTATTTTTTCGCAGACAAACTATCATTTACCCTTTTTTATATTTATTTTTAATATTTAATAGGTGTGTATTTTTTTCATTACGCTTCCGCCAGATAGAAACCTACTTGTCCGAGTTAAATCAGTTCCTTTTTCTTTTTCTTTCTGCAATGTCTCGCAGCTTCTTCAGATCACAATTCATGGGTTTTATTCATGACTTTTTCATTTTTATATACGGTTTTCTTTAATGCTTTTTATTTACAGGCTGCTTACCCCACTTATTGCTATTAAAGGTTTTTATGAAATTATCTGCTTTATTTCAATTTTTGTTCGCTGATTGTCTTCGTGTTCCACTTTTATTTTTCTACTTTGTTTGCTTTGCCAAATGTATTTATCTATCTACTCTGTCTGTTTCTCCCTAAACTAGAAGTTGGCCCGTTAAGTATTAATGCGTTGATCTTCCACTTACGAAATATAGTGCTTTCAATAAAAGAACAGAAGCCAGAAAGAAAGCTTCCAAACACTGTTACCACTTCATTACTTTGTCATATCTGTGCAAGAAAATCAGAAAATCTACAATGTATCTATGTATTTATCTATCTTTTGTGCTAAATATTGTTTCGTTTGCAAATATGGAAAAAATCTTAATAGAAGATAATCCTTAAGTAATGATTTTGTATTTGTATTTGTTTGTGTTAAAACTAAAACAATTAAAGTAATTATCGTTGAAGCGAGTAAGACATTTACGTAAATAGTATACATTTTTTAAAAGAATTTACGTAAAATCATTACATTTCAGAAAAGAACAACAAAAATATTAAAAATTATAATGTGTATTTAGAAAACAGGTTATATTTAATAATTTAAGAAATTTGCAACGTGTAATTGCTATCTGCGGTGACAGAAGTTGAACACGTACAAACAAATACGTTTATTAATATTAATATTTAATATGTTTTCGTTTGCAAGTTGGAAGCGAACAAAGGTTAATTTTAACTTTAGGTATTCCATAAAATCTGCTTCGCTGTTTAGCGCTCGAAATAGTGCGAAGTTTGAAAAACTCGTTTCCTTCACTACCCGACTCGAACCGTGCGTCCGGAATACTTTGTTTTAGCGTATTCCCGGAGCGCCGTTAGAAAAAACTTTTTATATAAAGTTTACATGGGGGTAAGCTATTCAAGTGTATTGGGAATTACTTTACTCTCGTTGGATGTGCAGAGATTTACAAAATTGTACATTCATTTATATTACTTTTTTCATTTTATTGTAGTGTTTGTATCAAGAATCACTAAATAATTTAATAGTGGAAATTTATATTTAGAAAGGCTCATACTACTAATAAAGTTCACCAAAAATTAAAATTTCAGCACATATATTTTTTATGTTTCGACGAAATCCACAGCTTTGTTTCAAGTACGATTTGATCCATGTTTCCATGTTTTTGTTTTGTTCACATATATTCTTGGTACCTCTCTTTAAATTTTCTTCCTATGAAATAGGTTCATAAATAGGTTACAATGTTTTACAGGTGAGACCAAACTCGAATCCAAATTTGCAGTTTATTACACCTATCTATGATATTTCTATGCCGAATTTTATTACAAATGTGGTATTTTAATGATAATTAAATCGAAACAACGAAAATTTCAACATTTCCACATCACAGTCATTACATTTTCTAATACAACACCATTTACTATTGTTTGGTTTCTAATAGACATATAAATCCTATGATACCGTAAGAAATGTCACATGGTTTGATTTAAATGAACTTTATATTGAAGAAAAAATTTTCTTATCTCAAAATAATGCAGATTTTCTCATCCTTTCCTTTAAAATTATCTAATTAATTTCTATTTCATCTTAAAAGAAAATAACTATCGTACCTGAATTGTAAGTCATTGACATTATGTTCATAGAAAAAAAAAAGATTATGTTTCATACTTTTACATCAGCGAGTATTACGTGTGTAATATATTTAAAACTAAATTATTACTTAGAATCAGCTACCTATTCATCTGTCGTTTCATATAATAGCTGTATAATTTCCATTATTACTTTCAATGGGTTTTGTATTACGATTTTTCTGCCCCGTTCAATAACCTAATTGCATCTTCAACATGAATGAAAGAAGCCGTCGCGTTGCATCGAAGCCCTCAGAATGCAATCTTGAAGAACTGTCATGAAATAATTTATAGATAATAAGCAAATCACTTCGTACATTGTCTTTATATACCTTTTTTAAACTTGTTCTCTGTAGAATTTGTTTTTTAAGAATGGTAGTTGGAACGATATAGGATACATTGTCAATATTCTTGTCAGTTTAATATAGAATTGACAGTTTATACAATGGAGTTTTGCATTTATGTGAACTCTTAGTACATATTTCGATATTACATATTTTATAGTGTTGATTTATAAATATTTAAAGTGACATAATATCATAATGTCGTGTCATTATTTATCTATTAATTAATCAAAATCAATGTTGTCAACCAGAAAAGAATGAGGTCCTGCTTTAATTCAATTTTTCGCGATGAAATGGCGTCTTCATAAAATATAATCACGAATTATTAATTAAAATATATATATATATATATATCAAACAGATCATTATTACTGACGATTGGTTACATTTAACTCATTGAGCTTTTGATCAAAGAAAACATTTTAGTTTCTTTGTTTACGCATAATAAATATGGTATTTTCAGAAATAAATGCTTACTTTTTTCCAACATCAAACTATTTCCATATCGAATACGATTAATTTGAAACTCTGTTCGGATAATTACAACACTGATAATTAATGTTAAAGTTTTAGGATTAATTACGCAATTACTCTCTGGATTACAATTGGAACTTACAAAAAGGGTAATGTAAATAATGTAAATGTATAGTTTGTGTCCGGTGCAATTAAACGTTGTAGGGAGAGAGATTATAAGTTTATTTGAATCATGTGTGTGTTCCTTCTGTGTGTTTAAACATTAAATAAATAAATTACATAAATTCAACAGTTAAAACGAAATATTTTAAAAATAAGTTTTTTTGATTTTTTCTTCAGATTTCGACCAGATAAATTTTAAAACGTACTAAAAATGTTACGACCCACAAATACTATAAAATAAATAAATCATACGAATATGGTGATAAATGATAAGTGATAAGACTGATAACTCATGGCGATGAGCTATGTGTAAGTGATAAAAGTAAAAATTAGTTAGCCTTTATACTTAAATTAGAACAAAACAATATTTAATGCATCCCAGTTGACTGAAAAGAAAAAAGAAGGTTTCCCGAAGTCTACAAAAATATGATAACAGGTATCCGCGGCTGTTGTCGTAAAGGGCAACTTTCAAGTTTCATTTCAGTTTCACTTCAGTCGCAGCATTCTAAGAGCAGCATCGCTGAAGAAGTTCGAAAATTAATAAAAATATGAGATAAATTTATTAACAAGTAAATTCAGTATCCGGTTCACAATTCGCTTTTAGTCTGCGCAATGTTGTCATCAAAGAAATAAAATACGCAATATGCTTTCCACTATTAGGAGTGGCACCTTAATCTACGATTATTAACTTCGACATGCCGTTTTTCATATAAATTAATATAGTAATAGAAAACTTTCTTAATTTTCATAAAAATTTGATTTTATTTTTTTTATTTTTTTTTTTTTTTTTTTTAATATATTTTTAAAACTAGGTAATTATGGATTCTTTTTTATTTAAAATCGCTCATTGACCTTTTTAGCGACTGTTAACGATATCGTTAAGGTTAAGCAGCATGATTTTGCGAACAACGATTTTAAACATTACATCTAATTAGGTCTGAAATTTCAAACATTTATTATCTGAATTCTATTGCACATAAAATAAAATATAAAATACTACGATGTATAAGCTATACTACGTTCGTAAATTCGGAGGCGCAACTTAAAATTCTCATTTGAAAAATTCTCTCACTGATTGGTTTCTTGCGAGACACGTTTACACAGTGTAAATTTCCGAATTCGCAACCAGATTTCCGATATTTAATGTGTGCATGTGTGACAGCTGACAGGTGTCGATTTTAAAGTATTTAAAAAGTCATTTATTGTTTATTAACAATATAAAAAACAGTTCTTTATAGAAGTGAAGTGCAGCAAGGGGAATTAATCACTTCAATTTGAATGGATTCAAATCCAGTGACAAATACTGTAGTTTCACCGGCAAGGAAACTCCCCGGCATTTGTCAATAAACTTAGTTTAAACAAGATTTTTTCCAAATTATTTGATTGATAAATAGCAGTAAATAGTTATTAATAAACAAAAAATTATGTTTAGAAATTAAAAATTTATTACATTTTTCTCCTTTAAAATTGATTGCAGATATTCAAAAGAAAGCGTGTGTTTTATTAACTTTTCATAATGAAAGAAAGGAGAAATACACAAAATCTAACAGACAATTGCACGAAATCACATTTAACAATAACCGAACAAAAGTAGAATTGGACGTCTAAATAATACTATCAGTGTTGGCCAACTAATGGTGTAAGTTCGAAAATTATTCCAGTGTAATTCTGGCTTATATATTTACTCCTCCGAATTTACGTACATAGTATAGCGATCATTTATAAAAATAGTGCAGTATAGAAATATACTATTAAAATTCCATTAATTAATTACTTCCATATTCGGTTCCTTTGCTTCCATGTACATATTTCGCTGTTTTGAAAAACGAAGATTTCATGACATTAATGTTGCACTTTGTGTAAATATATTTCAATGTGCAGAAACCGTGCAATTTTATAATGCAGACTGCCTGGCTTGCACCCTCAGTAAGAATATTTAATATACATACGCGGCGCTTGAAATAAAATATCTAATTTATTTCAGAACTTGTAAGATATTCAAATACGGCAATCGGTAATGACATTTATGTCTTCCTCGACTGACATCAAAGAGAATATAACATTCTGTACGATATACACGGAAAACATTTTATTGTGTAAAAATTCAAAATAAATTTATAAATCATGATATAACGAACGTGAAGTTGAACAAGGAAAATTAGTTTCAGAAATTTGATTATAATTTAATTTAATCCAAGATAGCAGCTTTAATATACGACTTGGTCTTGTTTTAATAAATTGCTCGCTACACCGAAAAGTTTCAACTTCGATAAAGTTGTATCAAAGCTCATTAATTAATACATCAAAATAAATATATCCCTGAAATACACATAGAACTGAAATAAAAATATATAAGAATACGACAATAATAGATTAAATATATGTTTGATTAACATTGTAATACTAACTTGCGTTACAAGTATTAACCATCCATTCAACAGATCAGTGAAGCTATTTTTAAATAATTCATCGGTTTTCAATTTGTAAAATTTGTAAAAACATTTTTATGTTCATTTGCGATTGTTATTATAAATACGAAATTAATCAAAGCAAAAAATAACTGAAGTTTTAATTTAAATAATGTACAACTGGTTGAGCTTGTTATTTCTAATTAGTGTGATTTTGTTTCTTGTTATAATTGAGCAAGTTCCTTATCAACAATTTCAACAAAACTTTGTTCTTTGTTCTGGCGAATATAACTAAAATTTTCACCAATTCCAACTTGTTAAAATATGCCAGGCAAATCTTTTTTTTGAAATAGACGTTTTTTAAAAACTAATCTAATGTAAAATTAACACATTGTTGAATAATTCAATTATAACGTATAATTTGATTGGTACTTCTAAATGACATATATAATTGTATTATGTATTATTTATGCTTATGTATTCCTAATTAACATTAGTTTTTTGAATATATAATAAAAAAGAATTATAACTTCGAGCGCTTTATTACATATACATACATAAAATATTTTTGGTATTATTATTCCATATACTTACAAAGTACACCTGTTTAGAATTCCGCTCATGTTCCATAATGTTTACTTACCGACAATATTCAAAATATTCCAGTGCATATTGATTTCGCTTACATAAATATTCATTGAACGTTTTGCTTTAATTACATCGACGATATTTGATAAAATATTAACCCAGGGTTGCACCAGTTGAACAATGAACTCCTAAACAACCATAGCTTGTTAATGTCTATTATTCGATTTTATTTAAGTATGCATGATCGCACTTTATTTATCTAAATTTCAGTTAACAACAGTCATAGCCAGTTTAATGCCGTTCCATTGTCGTCCATACATCTGTGGCCAAATTCGATTACGGATTATGTATTTGTGTTTTGTTGGTGCGAATTGGTAGGGGTGTTGGCCATAAATGATTTTAATATCGACTCGTTTATAGTACAGTTGTTATTCGAATATCTAGCGCAATTTTTAAATTAATTTAAAATTGGCCGTGTTCGTCTGCGGTTTGTTTAAAATATTTTGATTTATGTTAATGCCATGCGAATATTAAATTAGGTCATCTCATTCATCAACACTGATACATTTATGCAAACATTCGTAAATTGATTTTGTCAGTTTCTGATTGCTTTTGGCATGTTATTAGTTGAACTCATTAACCATGCACATAATTTCCATATATGTAATTATTCTAAGCAGTTTTCAATTCAGTAAATGCATTTTGCATTTCGATTTGGAATATTTTGTAAACAATAATAATAATAATCTTTAATGCCCAAGAGGAAAACCCTCTTACAGGACAATAAACATATATAGTTTAGATAATTATAATAATTATTAATAATAAACAAAGTTAATAATAACAACAACAATCTAGTAACAAAAAAAGTAAAAAAAAGTAACAATATAACAAACAAAACTGAAGAAACACGTCTTCCAATATTTTATTTCCATTCTTGCACAAAATCGAAACTGGATTTCTCTTGCAACAACGAATGTTGGTGAATATTTGGCTGTGAGGCGCGGAACGTTGAAGAATATCTTTGAAAGCAGAAATGCCGAGTCAATTTTGTTATTAATTAAATGAAATAAAAACATGGAGGTGGAACATTCTTTGCGTTCAGATAGAGATGTCATCATATGCCGCTGTAGTAACTCGCTCTGTGCAATTTCCCTCTCAGGATACACTCCATTCATTTCGAAAGAAAGGAATTTTAAAAATTTACGATGGATATGATCCAAAGGAAGAGATATTAATATGGCGCATTCAAAGTTTTATAGGCAGATGAGCATACATTGTTAATACGAAAATTCAGACCAAGATCCGTGACAGAATTTTCTTTAGAAAGTTCCATATAGTGTTGCATCGTGAAAAATAAAAATGTTGCCTGATTTTCACCAAATACATTTAAAAAAGCTAAGCAATTCTTGGTTTCAAAAAGTAGTATGCTGACTGGAAAGCTAATGTTTTCCTTGTAAACGTCACCCCGGTTGTATCGTTCACACCAGTCTACAAGTGTATTTAGATTTTGCTACAGTAATTGTATATCACCTGGACAAAATATCGTCGAGTAGATTTTAACATCATCTGCATAAGCCAACACTGGCCAGGTCATGGCATCAATAAGGTCATTAATAAATATTGTAAATAAAAGGGGGCCAAGGTTTAAGCCTCGAGGCACGCCCGATATCATGAAATGAATTCATACGAAGTATAACCGTTGAAGAACGCGATTTTCTAAGTAAGATTTTAATAAAATTAGAAAACCTGGCTTGATACCAAATGACCGTAGCTTGTCTAATAATAAGCTATGATCAATAGAATCGAAAACCTTGGATAGGTCAGCGTATATGACATCCATTTGACCGAGGGAATCAAGAGCTTCATCTCTGTTGAACTCCTGATGAAAGGTTTTTAACTGTGGATCGCCCTGGGACGAAACCATGCTGATGTGGAAATATGTACGGCTTTATACTATTGTATGTAGCACTGAACAGTACTTGTTCAAAAATGTTTGCAAAGTTGAAGAGGATAGAAATTGGACGATAGTTTAACAGGTTCGACGAATCTCCTTTTTTGAGTATAGGAACGACTGTAGCTCTTTTCCATCTATCAGGAAATACACCCATTTTAATGGCAATATGTCGACAATCTTTAATCAGGAAGTTAGGAATGAGATCATCATCAGCAGTAAATTTGTTTGGAAGGCGTGTCAGAAGGCAGCAAGCCAGAAATCGTTTTTAATCGTTTCAAAATTATACCAATACGGATATTTGGTGCTAGATGCATTATACTTTGGAACAGATGAATTGAGAATTGCATAGATAATGTTATAAAAATCATCCAACGCTGAATTTACATCAGAAGATAATTCTAAGCTTGTCCAGATTGCAGATATCATTGTACAAAGTAAAGAAATTAGCTTTTCGGAAGTTATAGCGCATTAATTGAGTCATAGAAAAATTTTCTTGCTTAGTAATTGGCGAAAAGATTAAGTGAAAGTGTTGGATGAAAAGGGTTCTCTGGGACAAACGGTGAGTCAGAGCGTTCAACACTGACATTAATATCAAAGTTATTCAATACAAGATCCAAAAGTCTACCATCCCCATTTAATGTATTATTTAGCTGGACAAAGTTCATAAAGTTGCAAAAATAATTGAAATATGTTATTTTTGAACAAGTAATATTGTTAATATGATTGGGTAGATTGAAGTCGCCAATTATTAACGGCGACTTATCTAGTAAAATTTCATATTCACTAAGAAAGGATTCCAATGCAGAGGCGGAAATATCAGGAGGAATGTATGCAGCAAAATAACATTCGCAGACAATAATATCAACAAGAGAACTATTGATGACAAATTTGAAATGTTTACTATTTGAAATGATACATTATCCGAAAACGCAATTAATAAATAATAAAAAAATTATGAGATTTACAAGGTTTGAACGAAACACGTCGTGTTATTTTATTGAATTTGTCATTGTCAATATTCGTAAATAGTAATAATTATAAGAATGAAAACTTTCACGATCCAATCATATTACCACGCTATTCAGATTTCTTAAAGAAAGTTTACTTGGATGGTGATTTATTCCGGGCGACAAAGTTAAGAATGTAGTGCTTGAAACGCAACCAACTTCACAAATTATAAAAATATATTAAAAGTTTGTTGACCATTGTGAAATTTATGTGGCTAGGCTTTCCACATTCTTTATTTAACAAAACATTATTCATGAAATTTGTTTTTTTAATTGTGTATTTTTACAAGAAAAGTAAATAATAAATTGTACTACATTTTTAATTTTTGCACAAATAAAAGTGGTTATGTATCTATCAAAATAAAAATAACTACAAAAAAAAACAAAAATTTTATTTCGTTTTGAAATAGTTCTATATTATAACGCCAATTTAAAATATGCTTTGGGTATAGTGTTAAATTCGAAAATTTAAATTTGTTAAAATTTATGTGTGTACTGGCTTATGAAAATTTAGTGGTAAATGTTGTTCACTATACTTTTAAAATAATTGGTGTGCGCCACATATTGACTATATATTTTCATAAAACATTAATTTTATTAATATCTCAACATTGCAAGTGTTTGATTTAATATATTTGCAAACATCCTTTTGTGAGGTAATGAATATTTATTAACAAATATTAGTGCACGAAATTTGTTAACATTAACGATGGAATTTCCTACATAATATGCGCCACAGCGCAGTCCTAAATCCTAATTTGTTTAATATTAACTAACGGTAATTTCAGCATGATAATCAATTAATTAAGGTCATCCAGAATGATCAAATGCTAGCGCATAAGCAGCAACGCGCAGTAATAATCCAGTAGATATACGAACCACACTGTTTTCAAATTAACCCGCCGCATACATTACATATAGCCCTGTCAGGGTGAAATGTGAATATTGCTCGATGTACACTGCCAACTGCTCGCCGGAATTCTGGAAATGATGGCAGTTTATGATGTCCGTCCGACCGTCGTTATTATGTCCAGTAAATTACTCTAAGAACTGGTGGAGATCGGCTAGAATTGAAATTCACCATGTTATTGCATTCAGTACGAAATTATTGCATATTTACATTATTTTATAAGAAAAAAATACTGACTGCTACGTCTTAAAAGAAATATTTTTAATTGTCTTTCATAATAAATTGTTTATTAATAGTTTATAATATACAACCAGGCGTGTGTCAAACAGTAGAAAATATGTTTTTCTAAACATAATTTGAAATACATACTGATTACGTATTTTAAGTTATATAAAGAATAAAGAGTAAATACAAAAACTTAATTAATATTCATAATATTCGCTATTTTTATTATCAAAGTTATTTTTTTTTCTCAGAATAAGTAATAATTTTACTCTGCAAATAATTTTGCGGTAATTTTGTATACAATTCCGATCGCCTTTTTATACACTGGCAAGTCGTTTTAAGCTGTTCAGGAAAGTAAACTCGTTTAAAAAGACTCATTATTTACATAACTCTTTACACTGTCTACATTTTCTAAAAATTGCATATAAAGAGTCGGTTGCTTTTGTAGCTGAATGTATTAAAAATAAGGAGTTTTTATTTATTTATAGTCTTATATTAATTTTTCTATTGAGTAAATAAACTAGCAATTATTGTCTTCGCAATATGCTTTGGATTCTTTATAATAACACTGAGATATTTAGAATTATTTCTTGTCACGGTGTTTTATTGATAAAAAAAAATGTAGTTATTTAGAATCTCGCTGTTTTGAAAAAGTCTAGACAGAAACAAGACGATTATATCTAGAAACTAAGCCTGACCAAGCGTTAGCATCATCATCATTAATGGGGATTACTGGTCTAGTTGACAAATTCCCGCTTATTTGTAAGGACATCAGTGATGTAAAATAACCGATTAAATACCAAACGATGAATAGTGGTCCTTTGGCGAATATGCAAATTGATATTTTGTGAATAGGCATATTTTAAACGAAACTGAAAACAACCCAACTACTTTTCATAAAATATGAATATTCATGCTGCATCCAGCATATTATTTCAAGCTTGTAATACAAATAAATAATGTTTGATATTCAATAAATAAATAAATGTAATTCAAAATGTGCTACCATTTGCTCAGTATATAAAATATGTATATTAAATATACGGATCACTGCGATTTTGTGTTTATGTTTTAGCCGTAACTAACAACAAATTATTTGAAACTACTCTGTTTACATAATACAAACAAATAATATCAATTTCTCTTTGCAGGATTTTAAAAATAATTAAAAAGAAAAAAGTAAAGCGGGATTAAAACGAAATTACTTGAAAGTACGCAGTTGTATTTTAAATTTTAAATGACATTTAAAATGTGCAACGCAAATGTATAGAAATTTCGATTCGCACGCAAAAAATAAGCTCACAATAACGACGCTTTACAACACAAAATAGTTTTCTTTTAGGCAATCCCATGCATGGAATAAACGCATGAATAGGTAGCGTATATAAAAGGCGGATCGTCGCCAAGCGTGATCTATATTTGGTCATATTTGGTTCAACCCTGTATTCTATACATGTCCTACCACGGTCTTTGAATAGGGAATCAAGCAGTATAAAAAACGCGGTCAATTCGCTATACTTCGGCATTGCCTGTCGATACTTTCAAACCTCCCTTCGACAGTAAAAAAAAAAAAAAAAAAACAACACGAGATGATGGAAACGTGTGCTTTTTATTTTAACGCTGCAGCTGACCGTAAGTTAATACAGCACGTGATGGGAATCTACGATCGTGTAAAATTCGAAATATTTCGTTGTGTTTTCATTTCTAATTCTTTACGTCGTAAAACATAACTGCAGTTTTATGAAAGTTCGCAAAAAAATTATAAATTGACGCCAGCGTTAACAAGAAAATTAATAGTATTCTAAGAATATTTTATTATAAATATTTTTAAAATACTTGAAATTTGTAAATATACAAGGTGATTCAATTTTTGTTCGAAAAAATTCAGCAACGTATTATAATATAGCCAAATTAATGAAAAAAGTTCAGGTAAACACGTATTTAGAAATACCTTGTTTTCGGGATACGGGAGTTTGAATTTATGATAAAAAATGTTTGGAAAACATTATTTTTATCATTCAATTAAAAAAACAATAAATAAATAAATAATATAACAAAAAGTAAATAGAAGAGTACCTAATTTTTGTTTGGTTAATAAATTTAAAAAATTAAAATTTTATGCCAATTAATTTAATTTGGAAATAAACCTCATTTTGTTAGAAGCATAATTATAATTTCAAAATGTCGTGGGAGCTACATAATAAAGACAAATTTTTGCCAACATTATGGAATATGCAATTATTAATTGTTAATTAGACAAGTTTATAACTGAATTTATAAAGTATCAGTGAGTGTGCGAAATATAGAAATATATCTTCAATGTTTCGATCGACGTATCTCAACTTACTGACGGACATCGTATTTTGTAACATTTGTTTTAGAAAAATATTTTCGAATGTTTCCTTGTCGAATGTCATGTCAGAAATCATTTATTGAAA
This sequence comes from Lethrus apterus, assembly GCA_018397195.1. Classification (NCBI taxonomy): domain Eukaryota; kingdom Metazoa; phylum Arthropoda; class Insecta; order Coleoptera; family Geotrupidae; genus Lethrus; species Lethrus apterus. The sequence goes on along the minus strand of JAFFZR010016843.1, from coordinate 4,734 downwards.
ATAACGTTTTATGCCAAAATCTATCACAAAATCATGTCTTTTAAAAGGATATCATTCCTATTGTATTAAAACTGACTGAACTAAACTAAACAAATTAAATATTGTTTCACATTACTCTATTTGCCTGCTGAATAAAATTAAAAAAACAAAAAAAAACAACACTACAAGGTTTCAAACGTGGAATTTTAATTGTATGTACAATAAAAGTTACTATTAAACTGTTATTCGTTTGTTCTGATCTATTTATATGCAGACTTAACAATGGAATTGAGATTTTAATTACCAATTTCGTTATGCGAGAAACAATGCATCCGACAATAGACAATATACACCGACAACCATTTCTTGGTGGAATAGAATTATCCGTCTTTGAATTACTCAAATGTCCTACATTTTGCAGTTAAGCAACTACACGAGTCAACAATACAAGGGGTTTACTGTCACTATTATTTTATTTGACTTTCTGTGGTTTTATTTATTGATGGATTAATAAATGCACAAACTAAAGGAAAATTTAAAATTTTAAGAGTATTAAATGAAGCTTCACTATTTATTCAAATAAGTCGTAAAACCGTTCTGTATAAAATGAACAGTCTGTATAAATTACAGTTTCTTTTCGTATAAACAATTAGAGGAAAACTCGTCTTGCAGAAGAAATTGGACATCGGAAAACTCGGTTTCGGGAGTTATTGCTCTGTTTGGTACGAAGCCAGGCCCTAATAATACGATTTACGTCACATTGGATAACGAATTTTTCACGTATAGCTAACGATAAATATCAAAGCAACTAAAACTTCAAAACAATATGGAAAATACAGTAGTAATTACAGTTGTTAAAACAAGCGTAATTTGTACATGGACTTTGCCAATAATTTTATATTTAAAAATGATCGTCGAAAATTTATGTATTAGATGAATCATATAATTGTAAATATTGTTTTGATTCGCTATGAAATTTTATTTGCCAGTGATTATTTAGAATTAAATAATAATATTTATAAAACGTGTCGCTTTATATTTGTTTAAAAACAAAAAATAAACCTACAGTTTCAGTTATTGTCCATGTATGCATTTAAATAATAATAAAGTTTTATTATTTTTTATTATATTTTTTATTACTTGATAAAGAACCAAGACACATTTTTAAATATTTCATATGTTTGGGTGTCGTAATAAATATATTTTTATTACATATCACGTTTGTTTGCTCAATAATACAAGTTAAGTATTATTTCAAATAATAATAAACACAACTACATAGTGATTGGCAATTTACCTAGACAACAAGTAAATGCATTCTTCTTATTGTGTGAAGAAAATATTATATTGATGGGGCAGAGAGCGCTTAAGATATTGTGAGATAATTTCTCTAAATTGGGAAAAAAAAAATGAAAAAAAAATGAAGACGTGTGGAGATGGAAAAAGTAAAACACCAGAAAGGTTTAAATGACCTTTTGCTTATATTTGGAAAATGACAAAAAATGCGTCCCAAGGAAAAATTTGATGTGCATTGCTTACTGATAATGTGGGTAAAATGATTACATAGAAAATTTTCTGGTTAATAAATTAATATAGTCCAGTAGCTTAGTTTTCATTTATTTAGTCTTTATATACCTGTGTTAGCGAAGATTCCTTAGATAACTTACTGCAAAATAAGACAAAAACTGACAAAAGAGAGACACAATCCAAAGATTATCAATAAAATAGATATAGCTACATAAGGAAAAGCTAGAGGGTATATAACGAAGATAGAAATTGAAGTTACGTAGGTGCAGGGTTCTAGTGGACGAAACTATGCAAAGATAGAAGAAGTTGAAACGGCAGATCAGATTCTGCAAAATACGGAAAGTAAAAAACCATAAACTGGAAAAAATATAACAATATTTTTAGAATGCTGGAAGGAGTGCTAGAGACTGAATGGATTCTTGAAATATATTTGGAAGGAAAGTATAGTAGGGATGACTAAATGACAGAATGGAATTGGTGAGATAGTGAAAAATATGAAACCAAATTGAAAGAAAAGAAACAGAACTTCAAAATGGTTGGACATACCAAAAGAACTAAAGCAAATATTTGAACAAGCGAGAGAGACTATTGCATAATGTAATGCTAATGTGTTTTATTTTAAATGAACGACATTGAAATTCATTTTATCATTTCCAATTAAAAGCAACATTCTTTATAAATGCTGTGTTTGTTAAAAATATAAATGTTAAAAATATGAACATAAAATGACCAAAATATGTAAATAAGTTCCATAAGATATACTGCGCATATAACAGAAAAAATATTTTTGTTATGCTCTGTGTAGGTAGATATGAGATAAAGACTGTGGACTTAATAACTTAACGTGAGATTAAATCTGATGGTTAAACTTGTTGACAAAGTGAAGCTACTTTATCACAAAAATTTCAAGAAGCTCCACTAACTGTATTACACAATGCCTCGATTTAATATTCTGGTCCTTTTTGTATATAAAGTGGAAAGATCCAAGGACATAGCTTGTCGTTTACTCCGACAAGACGGACACTATGATGTACGAGGCAGATGTACAAAGAACGTGAATAAGCGATTCATCTTGTTGACCATGTTAGTCCCTTCATAAAGAAAAAATCGACCGTAGTTACTGAGAAATAAAACTCAAATTTCATTATTGAAAATGAGGTGCTAGATTAATTTGTTAAAGTTTTATTAAATGAACCTGTCTGTGCGTTTTATATAACGTTCTTTTAAAGTTCTTTTATGTCACAGGGGATTATTATTTTTAACAACCTCACATATGTGGGTTTAACTCAAATATAATTATCGTTCCCAAATGAACTGTGAAAATCGGGCGGTCTTTCAATTATGTATTCGATGGGCGTAATAAAGCGTTGCTAATTCCAGGAAATTTTTCTCGTCATACGTCTTCACAAAATTCGTTGACATACCCATTTTAACTGAATATAGTGACGTGCTTCAATTTGATTAATGACGTCATACATTAAAACCTGACGTGCGTCTTTTCAAAGTATTAATAAGTATATTTATATTTATTTTTAAAACGTTTATTAAAAACAAAACGTAATGTATTTCAATATAAATAATTGTGCCGCTTCTGAGTTAATAAAATTATTATATTACTCTCGAAAACATGTCGCTTGAAAGTAATTACTACGAAATTGAATGCAATTTCGTATTATACCATTTTCGTATTTAATAATATTTAGTCAATAAGGCAACAAAGGTACACACGCAGGAATAAATCCTAGTGTTATTAAACATCAAAGGTAACGGTTACGTGCGAATAGATCGTGAAGCTAATCACCACGGTCGGTGATGTGAAATTTCGTATAATTTAATTGTTTCCCCATTATTGTAGAACCTCCACTTGTCAAAGATCCATATACCTGAATAAAAGATTCATCTAATACGCAAGTCAATATAAAAATAGTAGTTTACGCTACAAGTGCGTGAAGTGGTTCATTATGAAACTAGTATGCGAATTTCAGCACAAGCCGCTAGGCGAGTTGCGTACACTATTTTATCTACAACCGTAAATATGAAGAAGAAAATTACCGAAATTCGTTAAATATAAATGTCGCCTGCAATGTCATGTTGTCTGTCCCTAAATGTTTCATAGAAACGGTGTCAACAAGTACGAACATTTTGCTGTAGTTGCCATGGACACTGCGTCAAATAATTTACTTTATCGCACTTGTGTTATAATGAATATATTATATCACTTGTGTTATAATGCATTACTTTACGCACTGTTTGGAGTGCGAAAAAGCCTACTTTATGTACCGGTTGCAGATAAAATATTTTTGTTGTTAATATCTGCAAGTAAAATGAGATAAATAATGTTATTTGAGTAAAAAATTCCACATAAATTTGAAAACTAATTGGATTTGTTTTCCGGGAATTTAATTATATTATCCATACATCTTTGAAAGGAAAGGATTTTTCTATATTTGGATATACTCCATTCTACAGACAGTAAAATAAAATTTTTGTTTTTTATCCGACTCTACTACTAATATTGATTACTAAACTTATTTCAAGTACTGTTTTTTGCAAAGTTTAGAACTGTATACGTTTTGTATATGTTTTTGGTATCGAATCGAACCTTATATACAGTGTGGTGATAAAGTTTGGAACAAAATTCATAAAAGCGTTTTATAATGTTTTTAAGAAAATCGCTCGGACAGGTCAATTTTTGTTTTTAAAATGCCGTCTTCTGACGTAATTTTATTTTTTTGGAATGCCGTCATTTGTTTTTGCACAATGACGTCCTCATAATTTTTTTTAAATGACAACCCCCACTTTTTTCTTCTGTTTTTAATAGACCTTCTTACTACTTAAACGGTGATTTAAAAAAATTGGTACCTCACATAACAATTTTTTTGAATAAATGACACATTTACTTCAGATCGTCAGTGGTTATAATTTAGTAAAAATATCAATCGTAAACATTCTAAATTAAAGCAAATAACAGTAATTTATGTATCTAAGACGAAGAGTGAAGCTTTAAGCTGCAATGACGTCATTATCGATTTTTTTAAATAACACCTCTTATTTTTTTCTTTTGCTTTTGATAGACCGCCTTGATTTTTAAGTGGTAATTACCGAATTAATTTTTTACATAAGAACTTTTCTGAAAAAAATAACATTTTTCCTTCAAAAAATTAAAATTTTTGTTTAAAAGAAAAAAATTAAATGTGTCATTTATTCAAAAAAATTGTTATGTAAGGT